>LPNX011224556.1:2846-17393 GCA_001517045.1 Pseudotsuga menziesii | reverse complement strand
ATTTGAGACACACACACTCACTTGGAATAGCGCACTTATGGAGGAGAGAAGTTGCTGGAGAAGGAGGAGAATCAGGTTTTTGATCTCCTTGTTGGTTTTAACTTTTTCCCTTTTGGGGCATCTATATTGAGGAAGCTTTTGCTGGGTTTTTTCCCTTTAGGGTTTTCCCAGGATAAATCTGTGTTGTTCTTGTGATATTGTTTCTTTCAGTGATCCTATTTTATATGCTTTTATTATGAAAAATGAAATGATATACTGATGTCTTAGCTAAGCATATGAAAATTTAACAAAGACGAGCTACTAGAAGGGAACCCACTTACATGAAAGATTCAATTTTGGTAGGAAATTTGGAAGAACTGGTGAATTTGTCCTTACAAGAAATCGTTCAACCTCTTGATTAGTTGGGACCATAGTCCTCATCTTGTTCACCTTTTCAATCACCTTGGAACTCTCCACCGTGATATCCTTGTAGAATCATGGCTGGAAATGTACCTCTGGATGAAAATCAAGCTAATCCACCACCACCACCAGCTTGGAGAGCCAGAACATCACTCCGCCTGGCTCCTCCATTGCATTCTTTTCCTCTGAATCCTGAAAATTCATTACCTAAATTTCATCCGGGAGACGAAATTTTTGTGGATGATCACTTGCAGAGTTTCTTCTTGGCTCTAGAGATTTTAACAGTATAGCATGATGATGTAGTATGCAAACTATTTCGACATACTTTCAAAGCTAAAGCAGCATCATGGTATGTTAGATTATAGGCAAATTCAATCACAAACTGGGATACTTTTGAAAGGTTTTTTAAAGGAAAGTTTGGTATCCAAAGAACTACTACCACTATGATGAAAGAATTACTTGCTCTAAGGATGTATAAGAAAGAGAAAGTGCAGGATTTTAGTCAAAGGTTTGTTTCCCATTTAGATAATTTCAGTGCTTCCATAAAACTTGCTGAAGAAACTTTAATGGAATATTATACTTCATCACTTTCCCCTGACGTAGAAATGTTTGTTAAGAGGTCAGTAAATCCTTCTTTGGTAGAAACTTATGAATAATATATGAAAATAGAGGCTAAACTTGAAAGTATAAACAAACACCCTGTAGAGACAAATACAGTAACTTTTAGCAGTAAGAAACCTTTGTTGTTGACTAGACCTAAAGGGGAGCGTTCCAATGAATTAGAAAATGTTGTTAAAATGGTACAAAATATATCTAACAAGATTGTTGGCTTAGAAAAAGGATAATGAGGCCAGTTCATCCAGAAAAAAATTAAACCATTCTTCAAGAAAAGAGATGAAAGTAGTCCATCCCACCCACCTACACACAGTGCTTCTGTCTTTAATTTCACTAAAGTTGGAATAGACAATTTTTGCACTTTTCACCAAGAACCCCATTCTGAGAAAAAATATCCGCAATGGATAAATTCGATGACTCTGGTGATGAACCAAATTTCAGACGCTCAAATAAATGAGCCCGAAGTAAAAGAAGAAAGGGAAAATGAACCAAAGGAACCACCTAAAATAACAATGGTATTGTTGGACTATGCACCTATGTTGGGGTTAGAACAAGAAGAGTGTAAGGAGGAAATTCAACCTTCAATGATTAATGTCACAACAAGAAGAAAGGGACCTATAATGGATTAAAGTTTATTACTGCCCAAGTTTAGGAAGATTCAGGAAAGTATGAAGAAAATCAGTAGTAATACTCAAACCCCTCCTATACCTAATTTAGTCATAACAAAGCAAAAATATCCCATGGTCAGTAAACCTATGAAGGTTGTAGAAAGTAAATTGGACAGTAACAAGAAAAGTTCAGTAAAAGGTGATATGGGATATGACATAATAGAAGATATCAAGAAAACAAAGGCAAATATTTCCTTATTTGAAATGTGTAAATTAACTCAACAAAGGAAGAGGCTTTTGGAAGCCTTTGATTCACAAACTGGTAAAACCCAAGATGATGTTCAATCAGAAGAACAGATCAGTGAAGCTAGTATTGGATGCAAGTCACAAACATTACCATTTCTACATAATTTTGATATTTTCAATCACAATGTACACAATTGTTTGGTAGATTCTAGAGAATCCTCTAATGTTATGCCTCTTTCAGTATGTAGAAAGATAAATGGTCAACCCACACCTTCTTCCTGTAAAATAATCCGGTTGGATAGAACAACAGTTAAAGTGGTAGGAGAAATGAAGAATGTGTTGATACGATTATCTGTTGATGAAAGGGTTTGCCAATTTATAGACATTATGGTAGTGGACATACCTGAAGCATATAATTTGATTTTAAGTAGAGACTGGTCTGCGAAACTCAATGGGTACTTTGCAAATGATTGGTCATGCTTGTGGTTTCCTTACAAGAAATGTTATAATCGGATTAAAGTGATAAGGGAACCACATATGAAGCATAATGTGACGCAACTGGAAGGGAAAAATGAGCCTGAAAATTTCTCGCATTCAGTTTTGGGTAACTATTTTAGAGAGCTTGAACCTAGAAACTATCAAGTGGAAGAAGCCAGTGATGAATCAGATACACATTCCAAGCTCCTTCAATTTTTGCGGAATGACAATATTGATTGTAACATAGTTAATTTAGTTTCTAATTTAGATAATAACACCAATTTTGCCTAATTAGAAGATCAATTTTGGTTGTTATATTTTGATGGTTCTAAAACTCAGGAAGGTTCAAGATTTCGTTGTATCCTGATTGATCCAGAAAAAAAATAAACATTTTCTTTCTTGTAGATTAGAGTTTAAATGTACTAATAACACAACAGAATACGAAGCTTTAATCCAGGGCTTAAAGAAGGCTATTGAATTCAAAGTAAGAAACCTAAGAGTTTGTGGTAATTCTGAAATAATTGTTAAACATGTTTGAAATACGATTCATTGTCTATCACAACATTTAAAGGGCTATCAAAATGAATTTTGGAAAATTTTAACAAATTATAATGCTTTTAACATCAATTCGATTCCTAGACTATAAAACGCAACAGCTGATTTGTTAGCTACTTCTGCTACAAGATTAGTGCCTACTAATAATAAATTTTCAATTGAATATATTTTCAAGCCATTTGTGCCAAACAATGTCACCAATTTAAGGGTATCTAATGATGATCAGGAGATCTTAGAATTCTTGACCAATGATGAGACTTTCAAAGACTCAGTGATTGATGATGAAGAACACCAAGCCAATTTTCAAAATAGAGGTTTCATACCTAGAGTGGTCAGAACATTGGAGGTAATTTTTTATTTGAATAATAAGTTCAGAAAGCCAACAAATGTCAAAACACATAGTTCATCTATGTAGTATGAGCTGATAAATTTGGGGACAAAAGCTGAACCCAAGTATGTAAACTTGGGGAAATGTTGTTCAGCGAGGGAGAGAAGCAAATTCATCAGTTTATTTCAGAAATTTAAAGATGTATTTGCTTGGAGCTATGATTATTTGAAGACTTATCATACCCACATTATCCAACATGTTATTCCCATTAAAGCGGGTGTAAAACCATTTCAACAGCCACTAAGGAAGATGCATCCCAAGCTAGAACCCCTATTCAAAGTGAGGTAAAAAAATTACTAGATGCAAATATTATTTTCATAGTCAAACTCTTAGAGTGGGTGGTGAATTTGGCACCGGTGAAATAAGACTTTGTTTAGATTTCTGAAATTTGAATCGTGCCTCAAACAAGGATAATTATCAAGTCCCGCCAATGGAGAAAATATTATAGATGGTTTTAGGCTCCAAATTGTTCTCTCTATTGGATGGGTTTTCAGGATACAACCAAGTATTGGTAGCAGAGCAAGATAGGTTGAAGACCACATTTCGTCTGAAGTGGGGGACTTTTTCTTACAGATGAATGCCTTTTGGTCTCATTAATGATGGAACAACCTTCCAAAGGGTGATGGATATAGCTTTCTAGGGACTGGTAGGCCACGGTGTGGTGTTCTACCAGGATGACGTAACAGTATTTTCCAAGAAGAGAGAGGAACATATGTTTCATCTAAAACAAATTTCTAATCTTTGTCGAAAATATGGTTGTTATAGCTGATTTCACCACTCCAAGTGAATCACACTTTGTATGGCCTTCCCCTATCCCGTTGCAGACTCCTTAGACCCCTTGGACCATTTTTTGTCCTTTGATGTTTTCCTGACCATCCCTAAAAACATGTGAAAAATGATACACATGACTTTTAAGCCTATAATTGCGTATATACGTGGGTTTGACCACTAAAACCGCATACATCGGGATGTGAACAAAATCCAAATCCTTTTGGAGTTTTCCTTGACATGGATCTGACTCACTTGACTCTTGGCCTTCCATATGCCTTGAGATCACTCGGATTTGACCTTTCATTACCCCTTTGAAAAGCTATATAAGGAACTCTTTGGTACATTGAAGGCATAAGAGAGAATTGAGAGCAAGGAAACTATCGTCCATTGTTGCTAAAACTTATGCTTGAGTCTGCATCCCTTTGTCCCTTAGAGAACTTTTTTGTTCTTCCCAAGCTTGCCCTTTGCTTGTGAGATTTCTATATAGAGATGGAGGATTGAAGTGGTGGACGACCAAGTGGGGGATTCAGTTTCTATGGTTCATAGACGTGCCAACAGAGGTTGTTACAGAGAGAAATTCCTATGTCTTGGGGTACCACAACAGACAACTTGACTCCAGAAATCAATCCTTTCCAATATGCAATAGAAATTAAATGTCTAACACTAAAGGATCAGACCTCGTACCTTATTCTGGACGGTTGAAGTAGATCCCCGTTGAGATTTCCAACTTCATCTTGAATTGATAGATTACTTCCTCAACATCAAGTTAACAATACAAGCATTCTTTATATCATGGTGTTAGATCTATTATAGCATATATAATCAATAATGTATAATCATTTGACATAATTTCATGGATAAAATATTCATTCAAACACACATTATTGGACAGGAAAAGATATTTCTATTAATATAAATTAGAGATTACAAGATACAACCTCTGTCGGCACGTCTGTGAACCAGAGAAACTGAATCCCCCACTTGGGCCTCCACCACTTCAATCCTCCATCTCTAGATAGCAAGATCACAAGAAAAAGGAAAGCTTGGGAAGAACACAAAAGTGCTCCAAGGGACAAAGGGATGCAGACTCAATCATAAGTTCCGGCAACAATGGACTATAGTTTCCTTGCTCTCAATTCTCTCTTATGCCTTCAATGTACCAAAGAGTTTTTTATACAGCTTTTCAAAGGGGTAATGAAAGGTCGAATCCGAGAAATATCAAGGCATATGGAAGGCCAGGAGTCAAGTGAGTCAGATCCATGTCAAGGAAAACTCCAAAAGGATTTGGATTTTGTACACATCCTGATGTACACAGTTTTAGTGGTCAAACCCGCGTATATACGCAATTATAGGTTTAAAAGTCGCGTGTATCATTTTTCACATGTTTTTAGGGATGGTCAGGAAAACATCAACAGACAAAAAATGGTCCAAGGGGTCTAAGGAGTCTGCAGCAGGACAGAGGAAGGCCATACAAAGTGTGATTCACTTGGAGTGGTGAAATCAGATATAACAGATTCCCCCTAATGTGTGAGGTCAAAGGGGTCATATGATGTCTGAAATACATTATAAGTCCATCCCAAAAGTGGAGTGATGAAGGATACTAAATGGAATACCATCCACCCAATCAACATAGTACAATAATACAACTCTACACATAACTACAAATACATATAGCAGTCCTAGATACATAAGAGTACAATGGCCATGAATAGGCATGATACAAGATATCACATAAGTGGTCATTGCCACGTACAATATACATTAATCAAGAATATCCATGATGAAGATATCCAAAGGACCATGATCTCCATAATGGCTGAAGATATATAATAGATCAAGATCTCCATAGTGGCTGGAAATATCTGACATATACTGGAATCAAGTCACGAGAGTTGAAATCTCATGAACAATGGCACGATCAAGGAGGTAGCATATAAGAGATGCCACCAATCCAGAAGGTCTTCAACACAAACCGCTACGAGTACATGTCCTACTATGTGAATATAGGTGTCGAGGTCGAACATAGTAGTCCATTGTCTGATTACCGGTCATTGATGTATACCGTTAACAGACGCGAGATCACCCATCGATAATGAAAATGGGAATCAAGGTAGTAGAGTGCAAACTAACAAGTGTGAATAAATGTGTTGAGTTCAAACACTTGAGAGGAGACATCGATCAGGGGACATTGATGTATTCCCATGGACTGTCGATGGCGAGAGAACCTGCCACTGATGACTGCAAGTCTCAAGGCACTCAAAATGACTCTAGATTCCAATCCCAGAATAAATGATCTAAAGTTGATAAGATGAAATCCTCTAAAAGGAGGGCATTAAGGAATCCCCCATCATCCAACATGAGGTACTCAGCAAATCTATATAATGTGGAAGGAATCGATCATAAGGTGCACGAACCAGTGACTGTACCGGGAATGGCCGACATGCAAAGTCAAGAGAATTGAGGAATGGTCGACTCAGGCTTCAAATTCCTTTGAAAAAGAGCATAATGGCATATGGTGACTGAATAAAGGTAGCATAGACTCAATATGAAAACTGGGACATCTCTGCAACACAGGAGGCATTGACAGAGGCTCCATGGGGACTGGACGCTTAACCAATCGGTGGAGATAAAATCAGATAAACGAGTACATATACTAAAGTCAAACTATAAACCCAACCAATGGATGTGATATATAGTGCTCTGTTCGAAGGTGACATGACTTGACAGTTGCCAAATATAACATCTTTCCTTGTTCATATTTTTTTTTTTTTTTTTTTTTTGGACTTTTTCAATTATTTAAAAAACTTGAAAAATAATAAAATGGCTTTATAGTTACAAACTAGGAGGAGATGAGTGTCATAAGGGAAAAAAAACTAGATCCAAGCAGTGGAACATACCTATGCTCAATGCAAGGATACATGTGTAGGATATCGACACTCAGGGGAAAATCCCCTCCCGGTAAAAAGGGAAACAAGTTGTGAAGGATATAAAAAATGGCTCTGCATGGCTAGGCATGAGAAGAACTTGGGCTATATGGCTGAAACACAATGTTAGGGGAGCCGACATAAAGCTCAATAAGGCAGGAAAAGCTCATGATAATGCATCCACAACTTGACATGAGGGAGTCTTGAGGGAAATAAGCCAACAAAAGATCAAGAGGAGTATGAGGCTCTTGCGAAATGTCATGGAAATACTATACAACAGACTCCCACACCCTAAAGGAGAAAACATTCGCATGGGCACCAAATGCAACTAAGGCGCTAACTAGGGTACCCATGTCAGGTGAAGCTCTACCACTCATATCATGCCACTTCTAAAATAGAAAGAAGGTTTCGTGACCTAATAGAGTGGGTTCGTACCTAAGGTCATGACGACATGGTCATAAGGTCATGCAAAATGCAAATAGTGATGAAACCTAACCTATATGCCAGTTTAGATATGATACCTAAGATCGGCATGAACGAGTCAATCCAATGGCTAAAACGGCACTGAAAAAGGTCCTCTACATCATGAATTATGTCAAAAACGGTCCAAAATGGTTAGAAAATGTCGAAACTATACGAAAGGGGGTAAAAATTTTCAAATATTTGAAAATTTTCTATAAATAGTAAACAATTCAAAATATTATAAAACATTTGAAACTTTTACCCATTTGAGCTCAGATTTTCAACAGTGAATTCTAGGAGATCCAGCCAGTGGAATCCACTACCGTTTGTTCTAGGTATTTACCCATGCTCTTCTCTTCCATTTCAATGCATTTTTTATCAAATTCCATGGTCAATTAAACTTTCTAGGAAAAACTAAAAAGGGTGTTGTGGCCCACGCAAAAATCGATGGTTTTTCCGTTTATAGGGTTGGATATATGCGGAAAATGCCCCCAAAGCTGTGTACATATGCGGCTATTTTGAAAACAGTCACGTATGAGGCCGCGCATAAGTTTTTTTCAATGATCTAATGGGAAAATTTGCAATTTATTTTGCAGGATGGTCCTAGAGTGGAGAGATCATGAACATGGTGAGGTAGAGGAAGGAGTAAGGGCCGATCTAATGGCTCAACAAGCTCTACGTGTATGTGGACTCTACAAGTTTTGGTGTCTTGGTGGTTTGAGGGACAAACCAAGACTATTACAGATGCTAGTGGATTACTGGGATCTAGACTCAGAATCCTTCCAGATGGATGGGATGTCCCTCACCATAGAAGTGGAGGACATATACTTCATTACTGGGCTTTCTAGACGAGGGGAAGTGGTGAACCTTCATTCTTTTGGTGGGCCAGGAGGTGGCCTAACTATCGATGAGTACATTGCGGTGTATTTCTATCCAGACACAAAGAAGGTGGGGAGTCAGGTCCCTACCAATGCTATACAGGTGTTGGGCCTAAAGGCCATACTATTGACATTAGGTAGGATAGCAGGCTTGGAATCACTCCACCAGACCTTGCGGCCTCTGATGTTCTATGCAGTGGAGTGCATGAGACCCATGATTTATGACTAGAGCTCTAGACTACTGAGAAACATGAAACATCGGCTCAATGAGTGTAAGGCAGGTAGAGTGCGAAACTTTGGGTTCAGCAGTATTTTGAGCACGTTTTTCTTCAAGCATGTTCCAGGATTGAGCCCTAGAGTGGACGTTCTTCTTCACGGGGTTTGAGATCCGGCCCAACGGTGTTGGGCAGATGCGATGCATAGACTAGGGGGTGGTAGGGTGGCCAACCCCTATCCAGCTAACTTCTTTCTATGGTGGCGATGTTGAAGTAGGGCCCCGCAACTACAGGAAAAGCTGCTATATCGGAAGAAGAGATTCAAAGGAAACAGTACCCAAGCGGCCGAGAAGAGAGAGCTCAACCACTGCACTTAAGGAAGGGGCGAAGAGAGGAGGGCTCAGCTACCCTCATAAAGGAAAAGGAGTAATGGGCCGAGGTATTGAAGACAAAGGACAGAATATGACTGTAGAGGAAGCAGCGCCCATACCCACGATCAGCATCGGGAAGCGTGGAAGACTGCAAGAAGCTATGGTGTGACGGAAAGCAGCATCCCACAGTACAGATGCGTCGACTGTCATAGTTAGGGTTCTTGGGTTACTGTTGGGAAAGGCCCATAGTTTTGTAACAGGGTGAGACCTTTGGGCCACCTATATAAGCATGTATTTTGTATTGTAAAAGGTTAGACAGTTGGTCAGTTAGTTAGACAGAGAGACAGATAGACAATTAGCTAGTAGTCAGTTAGCTGTTCTTTGAGTCAAGCTCTGGTTCTGCTATTCAGTCTGTAGTTATCTTACTATAGCCAGTAGTTGGCTCCTTGAGCATGAATGTAACAATCCACAGGGATTGAGAGAGAGAGAGAGAGAGAGAAAGAGTATATTGTAAGAAGGCAATATAAGAAGAGAAGAGATCTAAGAGAGAAGGGCTCCCAGTTGTTTGTGTGGAGTTTCCCAGAAGATCTCAAGCTACATAATAGGTTGCAGTGGAACTGTGTTTACCCTCTCAAGCTAGAAGATAAAAATCAGTTCCCATGGACGTAGCTTCCCCCCTGGAAGTGACCCATGTAAAACCCATGTGTTGTGCAACTGTTCTTGTGATTGTGTTTTACCTGTTTTCTATCTGTTATCTATTACATGAATGTTGCTTATCAATGATGAATGTATGTATGTTATGCTTCAGTTATAGTGCATAGAAGGTTAAAAGCAAGTTAAATATATCAAGTAGCCTGTGTATGAGTTTATCAGTGCTTGATTCATGATAGTTGACAGTTACAGCGTAAAGTGACTCCGGTATATGAGTTCTACGAGTTCAGTGTAGTTGATGTTAGTGTGTTAAACGGTAGAGTTTAAGTGAAGTGGTTTAAACACCCTTGTGAAGACTAACAGAGTTATTAGACCGGGAAGGAGGTCGTGGGACCTTGAGAGTGATACACATATTGAGCCTCATTATAGGACATATTACAACATAGAAAGGCGATATCGCATCGTCTGAGGAGCTACGGTGTGAGATATCGCAGGGAAGGAGCTGAGTAGAAGAGTAAGTTTGCTCATCGCCAAAGAAGCTGCGATGCGATAAGAGTCCACTCCATAAGAGCACCAGCTAGAAGGAGAGATCGCCCTCGCGCAGAGAGAGATCCCGCTGGCTAAGAAGAGTCACAAGACCCCAGGATGCTACAAAACCCAGTTGAAGACACTTGAGTCTTTAGCCACCCCATCTAAGATCACTTCGCGTGAGACTTCAAGCTGTTCTGCGGTCTGTCGCCGAAAGGGCCATTGAGCTAGGGGTATTGTTGGTACAGTAAAGTAAACCCGGGTCTACCCAGTCTAAACCAACAGGCAATGACAGATAGTTTCCATCGATGACTACCCCTATGCAGGGATAGATTTCCAAAGGGACTTGGACATGCCGCTACCACCAGGATCGGCATATGGCGATATAGGTAACGAATCTCGACCCTCTCTTTTTTAATTTTTGAGTTATTTAATTTTTTTTGTGTTTTCTGATTATATGGAATCAAAAGACATATTTTTGCGTGACAATACATAGTGAGATCTACCATTTGTGTGCAGATGTGGGACCATGGCGGCTAGAAGGCTTCCCTCATCATAGACGGAGGGGAAGAGGAGATGACATCACGGGTGTGGATGTGGAGTGGACGCTCCAGAGAATTCATACCAATTTTGTGAGACTAACACATAGGGTTCCCATGGCGCAAGTCGAGGAATTTCTTGAGGCTATGCAGCGGCAGGTGGTGGGTGTACCACGCACATGGGTGTGATTATTCTGATGGCTAGCTAGAGCTGTATTGACCTTCCATGATCACAACCCTCCTCCTCCTCCACAGGATTAGATACCTGGGAGTGTATACATTTTGTACTACCGTGTATTATATGTTGGTGGCTCGAGAGCCCCAATTTTGTATGAAATCACCTGTGATTCACCTGGAGTGGTGAAATCACTTCAATCCTCCATCTCTAGATAGCAAGCTCACAAGCAAAAGGCAAGCATGGGAAGAACACAAAAGTGCTCCAAGGGACAAAGGGATGCAGAATCAAGCATAAGTTCTGACAACAATGGACTATGGTTTCCTTGCTCTCAATTCTCTCTTATGCCTTCAATGTACCAAAGAGTTCCTTATATAGATTTTCAAAGGGGTAATGAAAGTTTGAATCTGAGCAATCTCAAGGCATATGGAGGGCTAGGAGTCAAGTGAGTCGGATCCATGTCAAGGAAAACTCCAAAAGGATTTGGATTTTGTACACATCCCAATGTACGTGGTTTTATTGGTCAAACCTGCATATATACACAATTATAGGTTTAAAAGTCGCATGTATCATTTTTCACATGTTTTTAGGGATGGTCAGGAAAACATCAAAGGACAAAAAATGGTCCAAGGGGTCTAAGGAGTCTACAGCAGGACAAGGGAAGGCCATACAAAGTGTGATTCACCTGGAGTGGTGAAATTAGCTATAACAATGGTATCTCTCTAAATCCTAAGAAGTGTGTTTTCATAGTGTTAGAAGGAAAGCTACTGGGTCACATCATTTCTCAAAAGGGGATCTACATAGACCCAGAAAGGATAGAATCTATAGCATAGATTCCCTTACCCCACAATAAGAAAGGCATGCAATCTTTTATGGGGACCATAAATTTTGTGTGAAGGTTTGTGCCTGATTTTACACAAATAGTCAAGCCTTTGTAATAGATGGTCAAGCAAAGTGTACAATTTAAATGGAATGACATAGAGAAGGGTGCATTTAACAATATCAAGACAGCAATAGCCCATGCACCTTCACTCAAAATTCATAATTTTGAGAAATATTTTATCATATACACTTTTGATTGTGATAACTCGCTCATAGAAGTGCTTACAAATAAGGAAGAAAGGGGAGATGAGTACCCCATATCATTCATGAGAACTAGTTTGCAAGGCACTAAATTGAATTACCCTTCTATTGATAAACAAGAATACACAGTCTTCAAACCAGTAAAACAATTCAAGACTTATATTCTGAAGAAAAGAAGCAAAGTAATTGTCCCTAACCCAGTGGTTAGAACCCTCTTTGTGCAAAAATAATTGGGAGAAAGAAGAGGGGATTGAGTAATAGCTTTGCAAGAATATGAATTAGAATTTAAACCATCCACTATTATCAAAGGATAGGGGCTTTGCAAATTAATGGTTGAAAGTCAAAATGATGAAGAAAAATACTGGGAAAATGAGGCCAAGTTGCATATGATTGATATATGTCCAATATTTATAGCCCTAGATTCTTGGTACAGGGATTTGATACACTATCTCCAATGGGGATATTTACCTGAATATTGGAATTCTAAACAAAGAAAAGCACTATGCTTGAAATCAGCATCTTATCAGATAATTGATGGAGTACTTTGCAGGAAGAACTATGATGGAGTATTTCTGAGATGTTTGGAACAAGAGGATGCATCTAAAGTTGTTAAAGAATTACATGATGGTCCTACTGGAGGACATTTTTCAGGAGATACCACTGTACACAAGATCCTAAGAGATGGATACTACTAGCTGACCTTGTTTAAGGATGCACATGCTTATGTGAGGAAATGTGACACATGCCAGAGAAGTGGTGGGAGACAAGCCTAGACAGCGAGACCATTGCAACTAGTCATTGTTTTTTAGCCATTCAAGCAATGGGGAATTGATATCATTGGAGAAATCAATCCAAAATATTCATTGCAACACAAATATATTCTCACAGCCAACGATTATTTCACCATATGGGTGGAAGCAATCCCATTACAAAAAGTGAACGAATATGCAGTCATGGATTTCTTACAAGACCATATTATGACCAGGTTTGTGGTTCCAATTTCCCTGGTTTTTGACAATGCATCTTATTTTTCATCAACTGAACTTACTAAATTTGCTAATGAGAAAGGAATGAAATTACATTATTCTACTAACTATTATCCACAAGGTATTTTTAAAATCTGCGCTCTGACCCTAGACCTGCGACTAGGGTTTTCAGGATGCGTCCCGCCGGGGGAGGCTCGCCTCCTCCTCTCTCGCCCTCTGATGAAGTAGCTTTCGCTCGGCTGGTCTCTGCCTCTGGGAAAAAAGCTGATTCGGGCCCGCCCCTGAAGTTTGTGAAGAAACTGGATGCTATCCCAGTGATAGCTCTCCCGCCGGAAAAAACCATTCACCTGGCGGTTTCTCTGGCAGAAAGAGCGCTTATCGGGCAGTTCACAGGTCTTTGGCCCTCTCCAAAATCGACCGAAACCTGGGTTCAGAACAACTGGCGCCCTCTAATCTCCAATGGAGTCACGATCTATGCGATTGGTAGAGGTTATTTTCTCTTTGATTTTGCTTCCAAATCTGATAGGGACTTGATTTTTAGAAGCGGGCCATATTTTATGGGCCCTCAGGGTCTGTACCTGAATCGGTGGTCTCCTAACTTTGATCCAGCCCTGGATGTCCCCAAAGCTGTGCCGGTCTGGGTTCGGTTTCCCAATCTTCCTATGCATTGCTGGAGTGAAGAATGCCTAAGATCTATACGCAATGGTCTGGGTAAATACATCGATAAGGCTGAGCCTAAGGGTGTTTATTCCTTTTCCCGTATTTGCGTAGAAGTTGATTTGGAAGCTGGTTTTCCTGAAGCAGTCAAGCTCTCAGTTAATGGGTGGGAGCACTTCCAACAACTGGACTATGAACAGATGCCTTTTAAATGCAGGAGGTGCCATGAATACGGACATTTTCAAAGGAACTGTCCAAAAATCCAAGAAGCGGAACCAGAGAAGAGCCTGGAAGAAGGCTGGCAGCAAGTCAAAAAAAATAAACCAAACCCTAGAAGAAAGGGTGCCAAAGGCCCTCAAGCCCCTTCGCAGAAGGTTCCCCCCTCTGTAATCCCGGATCCTTTCAAGGCTAAAGAAAACCCTCATGCTGGAAATAGCTTTGAAGCCCTCGAAGAACAAGATCCCCCTTTCGCCCCTCAAGAAGAAGGTGAAATCCCCCAAAATTCCTCCTCCCGGGCGAAGATCGTTGATGATATTGCAGAAGGGTCCAAGATCGCCGAAACTGCAGGCAAGATCGTGCAAGAAAACAAGAATCAAGAAACCACGGGTGAAGGATGCTCTGAGGAAGAAGGCTCAGAAGGAGATTCGGAAGCTTCGATTCCTTCCAAAAAAGAGAGAAGAGGTAGGAAAACAGATAGGGAAAGGAGAGAAATTGCAACTTATCGGGATAAGGTAGCAGGAGTTCAGCCCTCTTTGGAGAAAATCATTTCATCAAGAAATACCAGACAGCAAGGTGCTGCCCCCAAGGGGGCAACCCCCATGACGAAAAGTAAGTAATGAATATTGTCTCCTGGAATTGTAGGGGGCTAGGGAGTAATTCGAAAATATTAGCAATGAAAGATCTAATCAGAATATCGAGGCCCCATGTCCTCCTCATCCAGGAGACTAAAATGGATGAGCACGCCCTCCTCCAGGCTACTCCTTCATTCTGGTTCAAAGCGCAAGGATTAGCAGTCAGTT
>LPNX011224540.1:22051-33200 GCA_001517045.1 Pseudotsuga menziesii | reverse complement strand
AGCTTTTTGCACCTGCTTATCAAACTGCAGCACCAGACATTCAATATGCATTAAAGAGTCAGGAAGTTTTTCTATCTGGTCACATGTTAACTTTTTATCTAAATGACAAACTCAAGATATGTCTGCTGAAGATTTGTTCATCTTCTTGCTAAGAAGACTGGACTGGGTGAACTCTTTAAGATCGATAGTGCCCAGAAGAAGGCTGAGTCTGAAAAACTTTAGGAGTCAGTTTGTGTCTACTGAGTCTCCATCCACTAACATGGTTTTGGAGACATAAGAGAGTCAGATTGATCCACTTCAGACAGCACTTGATAATAGAGAAATGCGTGCATTTTCAGTTACAGCAGTTGATACTAGATCAGAAAATTTATCAGCCCAAAGAATACCAACATTAATGTTATATACTTTAACAACTCAATATCAATCAACTGTAAGAGACTTTTGACATATAAGAAGCAAAAGTATTCATAACTAACAAGAGCTAATGTGCAGAACTGCAAAGGTTTAGAGTTTGAATAGTACTGAAAGACAACCTTGAAAGAAAAATTGGAAGCATCTAAACAAATGAATGGATATACCCAACTCAGGTTTTACAAGAAATGGAAATTTTAGAATGTACACTCAGTACATGAGAGAGCCAAAACAGAAAGAGACCTATCAATGGCTCTCTCTCATTTACAGACAGCTTGTGGAGGCAGCTGAGTATTTCCTTTTACTCGGTTAGTATTTCAGTTGGTAGACTCCAAATACTCTTCGATACAAGCCAGTCAATTTTAATTGCTAAGCTTTTCAGATGAACCAATTGAAAACATCATACAATGATTTCAGCCCAAGGGCGTAGTCAATCAGCAAACATGAAAGATTTGAACTATCTCCTAGTACCTCTCTTCCATGGCTGGAGAACAGAGTCCCAATACTTAGATGGCAAGGCCTGGGATCTACTTCTCCTCGAGCAGCGCGATTGTGGGATTGCCATATGTTCTTCATCAACCATATTCCCACAGCTTGACTTTCACTTTGCTTTAGGCACGCGGCGCCTCTGAATTGGCAGGACTCAGATTCTTCTCCAAATCATGAAGTATCTGCTGAGCATGCGATTGTGGGATCACCGTTTGTTCTTCACCAACCCCATTACCCACAGCTTGATTTTCACTTTGTTTGATGTACGCGGCGCCGCTAAGCTTCGAGATTTATCAGCTGTCCAGGAAGGCCCTAAACCGGCAGCACTAAGATTCTCCCAGATCATGAAGCATCTGCCTAGCATAGGGCTGGAAACGTTTAAAAGCACTTGTAGCTCTTCTGCGGACTCGCTTCTGCAAGAATGGCACCGCTGTGGGCCTGAAGATTGACTTTCTAATCCCTTTCTTTTCTGTGATGCTATTCTCAGGGAAGCCAGCCACATCATTCTCCGAAATCTGAACCGCAATACCAGCTAAAAGATGAAGTCCTGGACATAGTATTTCAGATTCGGCCTTTTGACTCTCAATTTCCAAAGGGCTCTTGCCAGTCTCAGAAACCAAGCTCTGATCCCTCTTGGCTCTCTTGCTCGCACGCGGCTGGCATGTCAAATCTATGTGACTAGAACTGGTGGCAGAGCCAACCGTAAGCTTCAAAGTCCTGATTTCTCCATTATGCAATTGCCTTTCTTGGGCAACAACCTTAGAAATTGAACAAGATGAAGAGGCCTCCACCGAGGTTTCCCTGTTGCACGCTGTATACTCACCTGAACCGTTACTAACAAATTGTTAAGAGCCGCCTTTCGGCTCCTTCTCCCCACTCTGGATTTGGGTGCCTGCCTTTTTTGATAGAAAGCCGGTTCTTCCACTGGATTTTCACCCTCGATGCCCAAAGGATGATCAAACATTGTATCTGAATTTCCCTCGGATGAAGATACATGATTTTGCATTACTGATATTGGGGACTCTATCGAATCCCCATTCTTGAAGGGACCAACTTCCCGAATTGAATTTTGAACAGGGGAACACATCTTAGGGCAACAAGCTCTGGATTCAAATGTATTCCTTTCAAAAGTTGCAGGAAACCTGCGGACGGGAGAATCACCCCTGCATTGCTTCTTCTTGGGGATATTTGAACACGACCCGTCTACAAGAGAGCCAATTTTAGCTACTGAAAAAACTCCATTTGAATTAATTCTGATCACCGGCAGAACCTTCTTGCGAGTTCTGCACGAGTCGTCGATTGGGTCCTCTTTGAAGTAACGCGAGCTCATACTTCCTCAAAGATCAAATGGATAACCAAACAAAAGAAATGGGGATCAAAGATCAGAGCACTGAAATGTGCTCCTGGCTACAAAAGAAAAACGTGAAAACTGATCAGAAAGGCAACATTCTTCAAGATCAAAACTGCCAAAATATCACTTTCGCGAGCCAGGAATAGGTGCAGGTGACGAGTAGGCCAGTAGCTGCCTCTATACAACCAGGTGGCAGTGAGAACACTGTTCAGACTACCGAAAACAACAATTGCAAAGCGAAGCAAACAAAATGGAGAACGCAATGGCAGAATTTTGACAAACAGCAGAGAGAGCTCTGATTCATCCAGCTTGGAAACGAATTTAAACTGGCGTTCAGCGCCTTCTCGTGTTTTTAATAATGTAAGTTAGCCCGGAACTTCCGTTGCATACTCTAGCGAGGATGATATAGGATTGGTCATTTCATATTACAGAATATACTCACGAGAATCAAAAGACGGCTTTGCGTCGGCGGTGAAATCGAAAGAGAATATACTCACGAGATCAATATAAAACCCTCCGGGACATTGAGATGAAAAAGAGTTAATAAGGGCTTTAACCCCGAAAAGTTTCGTTGCATTTGTGGTGGCATACTGCAGTATGGAAAGCTAAGATGTCGAATAAGATAACATATTTTATTTGGCTTTGTCTAAATTATAAAAAAAAATCACGGGACTCATTGCAACGTCGTGGTTTTACCAGCCTTGTAGATGTGCACTTTGTCTTAACGTATTGGATACGATGAAATATATTTTTGGTGATTGTCAGTTTTTTCAGTAGACTGGGTCGTTATTTTGTAGATCATCTAGTGTTAATGTATATTAAATATCATAATGTTGTTTTGAAAACGAAATGTGATGAGTTGGTATGGGCACTTAATAAACATACTCGTGGTGTATCAGTAAAATTGGCATATCATGTTTCGTTAAAACAATGTTGGGGGCGGAGCATTTGTGGTGGCATACTGCATTATGGAAAACAAGGATCTCGAACAAGATAAAATATTTTATTTGGCTTTGTCTAAATCACAAAATTCTTACGTGGGACTCCTTGCAACGTCGTGGCTTTACTGGCCCCCGTAGATGTGCACTATGTCTTAACCCATTGGAGACGGTGGAACATATTTTTGGTGATTGTCAGTTTTTTCAGCATGTTGGGCAGTCATTCTATAGTAGTCTCAATGTTTCGTCGCAGTGGGTTAACACTTGTATTGAGGACAACCTGATGAATTGGCCGATGAAGCTTTAGCTGCCACTTGAAGTACCACTGATTTTTATGTGGGAAGTTTGGTGTGCCAGGAATGAACATTTTTTTCAAAATATAGTTGTGGCACACTCTCGCATTCTTACTAAGATTTGCTCATATTCTGTGCTTTCTGATGCTCTTGTGAAAAAGGTTGTGCATAGGAATATATGTTATCCTCCGGTTATAAATGATGCTTTGATAGGATACTTTGATGGAGTAGAAAAGGATGCTCTCTGTGGGGCAGGAATGGTTGTTAGGATTGCTTTGAATCGCTCTTTTTGGCTTCGTATGGATGTTGGTCGAGGTACAAATACTATAGTCGAGCTTCTGGCACTGTGGGACTTATTATATTTTGCTAGTGAAAGAGATTTTAGTGGGTTGCATGTGATGGGAGACTCAAAGGCCATTGTGGAATGGGCTCTGGGGATTCACACAATACATTATGTTGAGTTTTTACATTGGTTGGGCCGAGTTAAGAGTATTTTTTGTCTTTTCAATAACCTCCAGTTCCATCACATTTATAGGGAATATAACTCCCTGGTGGATGACCTCTTGAAGCGGGCCATTGGTCTTGGGGGAGGCAAGATGTTTTGGGAGGAAAAATTAGAGGGACGCACTGTGGACTCAGGCATATTGAGTCTTTACTGATTTACTGGCTTACCTGGTTTTTAGTTTTCTATATTTTTGAAGCCCTCATTAGGAGTACTATGTCACAGAACAAGTTTGAAGAGGTAACTCGGAGTGATAGTATTCTCTTTACTCTTGGATAAGAGGTGTTTTTGGATAGCTCTTTTGCGAGCATGATGTTGAAATAATGTTATAAAGATTTGATGATACTCCGTCCACTATATGTAATCTAGTGTCGATTTAAGACACGGTTTTATAAATATAACGATGTCATTCTCTTGTGTGAAAAGAAATATGAACTTATGAATAGATTGGCATGTTTATTCTTTAGACACCGTCATCATCAATTTTTTTATGTTTTTATATTAATGTAGTGTTAGATATGAACAAACAATTTATGAAACATTTTGTATAGTTATATATGAACAAATAACTTATGAAACACTTTGTATAGCGTAGCATATATTATTTATCCTTTTCTTATAGGGTTGGTTCACTTTATTTTATTTGTTTGGGTCATAGTTGGTGTTAATAATAAATGCATTGTAATTAATTAGTATTGAGCTTCAAATTGTTGATATCAATATTTTATATTTATATTCCTTTAATGAGAATTGGAGCTGATGTTTGCTAAATTTATTATGTTGGTGTGTACTATTTTTTTTGGATTTATTGTTCATATTGTATGATTGCTTAAATATTTGTTCTGACGTTATTACTATGTAAGGCATTTTCCTGTAGAGGCATATCTCTAGCCATTGTAGCTGAATTGATTAACCACCGGGTCAACTGTTTTTTTCCACATGTTTGCCTCCTTATCCATTGGTTCCATACTTCCCACTCAGGTGTTTGCCCTGTTGTCCATTGGTTTTCATGCTTACCCACTCCCTTTGCTCACATTGACCCCCCAACATGACGACAAGACAAACCTTCCAAGATTTACTTGGGTTCTAGTTTTCACACTTACCTGCTCCCTTAGCTTGCACTCGAAATAAGTAGCCAATGTTTTGTTGTAGAGATTGGACCGAAGATGGCTAAATGGGTGTGGTCTAATTCCCTTGCTTTGCAATATGTAGTGTCCAATAGCTCACTCAGTGCAATTAATAAATGTGTGTCTCAAAAACCCCTAATTCAGTAAGGGAACGAGTCATGATTCCAACCCATCAAATTGTAAATGATAAGACATTGTGTTTCCTAAGTGAGTACAACAAACGTAAGCTTGAGAACCTGATTTCGAAGATGGAGGCCATAGAAAAGGTAACGTTATGGTTTATGGTTCTCCTATATTCTTAACTACCCACATTCAATCTTTTCTATTTCACTGGGCCATGGTTTAGAGAGGAATCATATTCATTTACATTCTTAGGAACTCCTTAAATTTGTTATTGCAAGCATTGGATGAATCTTCAAGCAATCGACAAGGATTTGATGCAGTTATGATTTTAAATGAAATACTAAGAATATCAACTTGGGATTGCTTTCACTATTATAGCGTTTATATGTGAAATTGCGCTTTGTTTCAATAGAGATAAGGTATTAATGAGAAATGAATAGGCACTAGTCTATTTTGGACATTACTTATCATCTATTATAGAGGTCAACAATTTTTGTCAACATAGGTATGATTCCAACATTTTTAAAAGTAAAATTTTAATAATATGTAAACTCTATTTTTTTTTATATACCGAGATATCTCACAAGGAATCCCTTTGTTGCATAACTTTATAGATATTTTCTTTATGGCTATGGTAGATCTATATTATTTTTAAAGCATTACCATCATCTTTTATAATATAAACACAATGATTATTTATTAATGTACAATAGAGTAAGAGTAAATGCCTTGGCTATACCTTCAAGTCAACTATAATTTGCATCTTCCTTATTACTAATAGACCTTGAGTGGTTACAATTTTTGGTTTCATAGATCAAAATGACAAATTTAAGACTCTGTACCTTTTTTCTTAAACCAAACAAAAATTTTACTTGTTGAGAATGCTTGCTTATGAAAAAATTAATAAAAAAACATGATATATATATCGACGGTCAACCAAAAACTCATGGAAACATTGCAAGGTTCATAAATAGTTGTATGTCCTCATTATTTCATGTAAATTGTTCATTTGAAAAACACTCCAATGACAAAGAGTTCTTTATAAGAAGGAAGGCGTCCATAGTTGTTGTTGTGCATACAATACATAGTTTGTCTCCTAGTGACGAGTGGTTAATAAACTATAACTTTCGTAGACCACCAATTTCTTATGAAAAACACAATGCATTGGGTCTACTTTTAGACGTCCCCTTGGGTCGCAATAAAAATATCAATGCATAATTGTATTTTTGGATTTTCAATCGAACTAACATAAATGTAATACTTAATTCAACATTTCTTTTATAAAGTGGTTGGTTGCATGCTTGTTGGCAAAAAAATTCCATGCTTTTAATAAATGTTTGAACATACTAAATGCAATGTGTTACTAATATTATTGATGTAATGTTCAATATTTTTATAATTAGGATTCTAAAAATGAACAACCGATCTACCATCTCTACTGTTTCCCCCTCTACAATGTCAAATCAAGAGAATGTTATTAAACAAACACAAGTCAAAGATGAAGCATATTAAGCATGGATCAATCAACCACCTATTCAATTTCCACTACATCATGAGTCACCAATTTAAAACACCTATAGTAACAATATATTTTCACATGTTTGGGACTAAGGCAATGATATAGAGGTTGGTATGGATGATTTCCTCTAGGATACCCACTCCATGGAGGGAATGTTGTCACATGCATTTGAAGAAAATGAACTAGGGATGACATTAATATCATCGATACCTTCTTCAAAATCCCAATGTTAATGTAAGGGACATGAGTCAATGTCTACCCAACTAGGGACAACAATGTTACTGTAGAACTTGGAAGCATTATATGGTATATGTTATTCAACCAAATCCCATAAATAGCATTAAAAGAGAAGAAATAGACAATAAGAGAGTAATCCACGTCTTAACAATGAATAACAAAGATAAATATCAATCCTCTTCGAGGGAGGACCCTCCTTACACAATGTATTGAGTACACAAGATAAGATAAGAGACTATGATAACTAAAATGAGAATATAACTTTCCTATATATAGGAGACAAAGGTGTACAATAACAACTAATAGACCCAAGCCCACATAAATAATATGTAATGCACCACAATATAGGGAGTAATGTGCCACACTATATGGTGTAATGTGCCATCATTAAGGATTTATGTATTTGCAGGATTTATGTGTTGCACCTAAAGGGATTTGATCCCTCTGGGCAAGAGTTAAGACGGATCTATACTGGTGTATTCTTATATATAGAATCAAAATTTAATAATTAACGGATGCTTATAGCTTTAACATTATGTTACTCCATAAATGCATCACACAAATCTAAGAAAGGACTTACTACTTGGGTAAGTGATTGTGTGTGTTCAATTATTGTTGTTACAATATTTGTTTGATTTGATAATAATCAAATTTATGTGGAGAAACTTAGGAAGGGACGTTTCTAATTTATTTATTCTTAACTTCTGTATATACATATAAATGAAAACAATTGTGTGTGTGGCCAATTGGTAATAGATAAGTCACAACAAAATAGTTTACATATCTATATATTAATAATTGTAAATAAAGTCTTAAAACAAAAATGGTCATCCTTATTTGTTTTTGTTTTGATTGTAATCTTAATTACTGTAGAAAATGTAATCTAAAGTAAATAAACAATATATTTGTATTGCCTTATAAATATGATTTCAAAATTTCTATGTTTCCATGCTTTTTTCATCATTGGTCCTCTACAATGGATTATATTTATATTTTTTATTTTCTATACAATGACTAAATATTTTTTAATTCTATAGGTAAAGTATTATAGAGAAAAATATCTTTAAAAATATATAATTGCCACATTTAATTTATTATTATACAATGTATATATAATAACATAACAATGGCAATAATATTTATCTATGATTTCATGAAATCATGAGTTTTACATCTTAAGTAAATAAAATGTAACGAATCAATAAAAGTTCCGTGAATACTAAATTATTTTATTTTCATTTTAAATGCAAAATTTTCAACACACAAATACATAAAAATATGTGTAAGTAAACATATGTTCTTTCACTTTCCAAGAGATGAGAATTATATAACAATGTATCAATAATGTGCATTATTTCCCAATATGTTATTAAACAATAAAATTCAAATCAGACCTCTAATTTTTTCTTAAATCACAATTATTTTATATTTTGTATTTATTTTTGAAACAAAAAATAAATAAAAATTCTAAAACTCTAAACATGAAAGAAAGAGTCGAAAAAACCACCTAAACTTCCAAAGATATGCCAAAGACAAGTTAGAAAACTCTCGAGAGATTAAAGTTGGGAGTCTACAAGGATGATTATGGGAAACTAAATGGCAATAATCATATATTGGTCATAGATCACTTTCAATAAGGTGCCAAAAGTGCAATGATCACTCCAAAATGTTTCTACATTTATTTTTTCTCCGGAAAAAAAATCAAGCCCAAATTATTATTAACTCAAAGGCCATATTGTTCAATTGGCTATGGCAACCTTACATATAAGTCTTGCAAAGATTTAGTCATAGCATCAGGTTCAGACATATAGTCGACATGCATAGTAAATTTTGTTGAGAGCATACAAAATAATTAAAATAAAAGTGCTAATCAAAACTGACAAATGAAATGTGATGTGTATAACAACACTCCAAATAATACTTTATTTTACTCTACGTTCGGTATTAAAAATCTTCTTCAAATATAAATGGTAATTACCTACTTGCATAAATATAAATAGAAACTAGATCTAAGAAATATTTCACAAACTTAAATTAATTGATATCATTTCATATTGTTGGGGGTAAGAGATCTTCTTATTATTAATAGAATAAGACATAGTAATTTTGCTTGCTTTGGAACTAACCTGCTCTACTAGGTAGGATTTCCTTCTCACTAAATTCTTATTAACTTCCTACTTAATAATTGCATCAAGGTTCTCATGGATATGGATGAGCAAGGAGGATGTTCTATTTCTAACCCTAACAATACAATATGAGAATCTAACATTGGAAATCTACAAAAAGAAAGAAGATAATTTCCCCTCATGTCCAACTCCTATTTAGATAGGAAGAAGTGGTTTGGTAGATAGTAATTTTTTTGATAGGTGTTGAACTTGATCCATAGAAGTGGAATCATCATACTCAACCCACTCAAACATTGAATAATAAGGTGTTATGTATATCTTCCTTGTTTTTCAGGTTGACCACTAGTTTTACGACATTAAGGGCGATCAAGGCTCATGATTGTGTTAAATTATTTAGTGTAACACGTGGATCCAATGTTTTAGCATTATCCTGGCATCATTTACATGTCCATTGCATTGTGGATTGTAAATTGTGTATAAATTATTGTGTTGATATTATGTGAAGTGTTAATTGCAGTGATTTAAATAACAATTGATTATTGAATTATATCAGTAATTAATAATTAGCTATTATAATTTATAACAATTGTTACTTATTAATTTAATAATTATGGATTATCCTCATTATTTTTTAAAATAAAAATAATAATATTCTTCCAACCCTAATAAACTAGATAGCTTGCTCCTTAACTTCCCCATCTCAATAACACCAATTATTATCATTATGTTCCTGATGGGGAACATATGAGTTGCACAACTTGATTAATTTGCTCGGATAGGGATAATTTCTTTTTTTTTTTACATTTTCTATAGTTTGAAATGTTTTATTTAAAAAAAAAGTTAAAAAATATGTATTTAGATTTCTATTGGTTGTGAAACCTAACATCTGCCTCATTTTTCCCTCCAAGGAGAGGGTAGTGGCAGGACCTCAACTATTGCATGTTGTGTTTTAATGTCGATCCAATCAACTCTAAACTGTATTGTCCGACTAACGGTGGAGCATGGGCTCACAAAACGATTTGATTGTGCTTCCAACCCATTTAATTGTACTACTTCTTAATAGTGAGTGCAAATCGAGGTTTCATTGAGAACATAAAATTTGAAAAGGAAAAAGCCTCACAACGTAATTATATTGAAAACAATTATGTATGCCATACAAATATGAAAGCGTTAGTTTATTTCTAAGTTATGATAGCTAAACTCTATATGTCATTTTATAATAAATATCTTTTATCTAAAAAAATAGTAATGTAAAGTAAATCAACTTCGAGTTGTATTTCATTTGTATGATGCTATCAAGTCTAACTTTGTTGGCCTTAGACTTAAAGGTGTTAAAATCAATGAATATATTTTTTGGGAAATAATTTCCACTCCTATAGACTTTTCAATATCCCTTTTAAGTCTAAATTTTTTTAATAGAAAATGTAAATCTTTTCATTATAGAAAAAGGTTGTGCAAATCCATTCATCACAAAAAACAAGGGATTTGTCTATATTTTGCATTCACCATGACTGAGAAGACTATAGTTAAAACTATTAGAGATTTCAAAAAAAAGTTGGATTTCTTCCTATAATTCACCATACTAAAGGAGGGATAGACCTTGATAAACTATAAAGTTAGCACTGTATAATAAAACATCAACAAAGAACGGAGGGCCAAATCTACTTCTTTTTCTTTCCTTCCATGCTAGGAATTGCCTTTGAAACTGATACCTCTTCCATTGGCTACGCTTCAAAGGCAATAGTCTCATGACAATGCCTTCTTTGGGTTGAGTTTCTCATCTTCAAAACAGATTCTGCAATTTGTTCACTTTTCCCATAAGCTTTTGAATGTCCCTTTCTAGATCATCAATCCTCGAATCCTGACAAGAAAGCTGGTGTATAACATACCCAATATCTGTGGAAATTTCATTTTTTTGCTTGAGTTCGTCGTAGACTACCTCTCAAACTCTTCACAAATGGATTTTGAAATCCTCAAACCCGACCTTGAGGCTAGAAATGCCTGCTATCCAGCCTCTCTCTACATTGTTCTCC
>LPNX011224533.1:183678-262240 GCA_001517045.1 Pseudotsuga menziesii | reverse complement strand
GAAAACCACACTGCAACTTCGAAGCAGCGCAAAGAAAAATCCGCAGAGTTAAAAATACACAGCCAAAAAATTCTTAAAAATGCACACATCACATATCGACATCTCCTCTTCAAAAGGGTGTCTTTGGTTTTTCAATTTTTGAAAAAATAGAAAAAATTCCTTTACATGGACAAATATGTGTTTAAAACGATGCTGAAATCGAATGTGGTCACTTTCGAAAAATAATAAATAATTGTATAATGCGAAAAAAATTAACAAAAAAATATGCACATCACACTGCATTTTATGTAGATCATGCTCATATATTTATTTTTTTAGAATTATTAATGCAAGATTAAATTACTCTACGTGGACACAAGCCACTTATTAGCTTCTTCAAATTTTTAAGGTCACACGGTTCATTAAATGCAAAAATTCAGACATTAAATGACATCGGAATATTTTTTTTAAAATATCACTATGAAGCCAACATAATATTCTACAATTTGTTTTCTTACTGCAAATCAAAATTCACATGGTATATATGCGTTTTGAGGGCTTCTATCTAGCACATGAGTAAAAAATCAGGTTTTCATCGCCAAATTTGGCCAAAAAGTGTTACCCATCTTCATGGAATCACCCAGCTGGGTAGGGGACAATCACCTTGGTTCTATTTTTTAAAATATAAGGCCTGAATAGTTTTACTGCTTTGAATACAGCATAAGCTTGTTTATCAACAGCTGGGTAGTTTAATTCAGCTCCCTGTAGACCAGTACTCATAAAGGATATTGGGAATTCATTCCCCCCATCTTCCTTTTGGGTGAGCACCGCTGCTAGTGAATCATCGGATGCAAAGGTATACAAGATAAAATCTTTGTCGAAATTTGGGCTTTTTAGGGATGGTGCGTGTGCGACAGCAGTTTTGATTTTGCTGAATGCACTCTTCTCAATTTCAGTCCACTTGAATAGTGCATTTTGCTTTACCATCTGTTGTAGTGGTTTGACAATCTGAGCAAAATCAGGTACGAATCTTCGCACAAAGTTTATCATTCCCATAAATGATTGCATCCCCTTTTTATTATGGGGCCATGGGATTTGTTCAATAGCATTAATTCTTTCTGGATCTATCAAAATTCCTTTCTTCGAAACTATGTGACCCAACAACTTGCCCTCTGTGACAGCAAATACACACTTCTTAGGATTGAGTGAGATGCCATATTTTTGACAACGTTCGAAAATTTTCCTTAAGTGAAATGTGTGTTCTTCTCTTCTCTTTGAGAATATTGTAATATCGTCAAGGTATACTACAGCACTTCAGCCAATCAACCCGTGGAAATCTATCTCCATAGCTCTTTGGAATGTTGCTCCAGCATTTATCAGCCCAAAGGGCATTCTCCTGTAGGCAAAGGTTCCCCATTTGGTCCTGAACGTTGTCTTTAATCTGTCTTCTTCGGCTACTAACACTTTATTGTAGCCAGAGAAACCATCTAATAATGAAAACAGTTCAGAATCGGAGACCATTTGCAGCAATTGCTCCATGGGTGGCACGGGGTAGTTATCTTTATCAGAAGCGCGGTTGAGATTTCTGAAATCCACGCAGAGTCTGATTTCTCCAAACTTTTTTCTTACTGGTACCAGATTTGACACCCACTCAGAGTGCCTGACTTTGAAAATGATTCTAGCATCCAATAATTTCTTTACTTCACTTTGAATCAGCGGTTCCAACTTTGGATGCATTTTTCTCAACGGTTGCTGATATGGCTTGACGCCTGCTTTAATGGGGATGACATGTTTGGTGATGCTAGTATCGTATGTTTTCAAGTCTTCGTACATCCATGTGAAAACATCTTTATATTGTTTAAACAAACTGATGAACTTGTCTCTTTCCATTGGTGAACAACATTTTCCGAGATTCACAAATTTAGGATTCGTTTCAGTCCCTAAATTAATCAGCTCAAACTGCAGAGATGAGCTGTGGGTCTTCACGTTGGCTGGTCTTCTGAATTTTTCATTTAAATTGAACATTTTTTCTAACGTTCTGACTCCTTTAGGAATGAAATTATCGAACTTCATCTCAGCCTGATGCTCTTCATCGTCTATGATCGCTCCCTTAAACACCTCATCATTTGTTAAACATTCTATGATCTGCTGGTCATCATCGAACACTCGTAGGTTCGTGACCATATCAGGTACAGAGGGCCTGAAAAGTAATTCGACAGAACATCAATGATTAGTGGGTACGAGCCTAGCGGCTGATGTGGCCAACAGATCAACAGCTGCGTTTTTAATTCTTGGAATTGAAATAATGTTGAATGCATTAAAACATTTAAGCAAATCCCATACCTCATTCTGGTAAGCTTTCAAGTGAGGAGAAACACAATGTATTTGATTCCGGATTTGTTTTACAATAATTTCGGAATCTCCAAAAACTTTTAGATTACTTACCTTTAAGTCAATTGCTTTCTTTAGTCCCTGCACCAGCGCTTCGTATTCAGCTGTATTATTAGTACACGCAAACTCTAATCTACATGAAAGGAAATGTTTATTCTTCTGTGGGTCAATCAGGACACAGCCAGCCCCCGACCCTTCTAATGTCTTTGAGCCATCAAAAAACAAAGTCCAAAAATCACTAACTACTGAATGTGAATCTATTCCTACTACTAAGATTACTATATTACAGTCAATCTCATCAGCCTATGAGAATTGAAGGAGATAAGACTGGGTGTCAGATGTGTTGATGGCTTCTTCCGCTTGATAATTCCCTGGTTCCAACTCAATAAAATAGTTTCCCAATTCAGAGTCCACTGGTACATTCTCCTCCTCCAGTTGAGTAACATTGTACTTCATGTGAGGTTCCCTTAAAATCTTGATCTGGTTCGGACTTCCTTTGTATGGCAACCACAGATGCGACCAATCTGAGGCAAAATATCCATTTAATTTGACCGACCAATCTCTGCTCAGGACAAGACCGTAAGCATTTGGTATATCAGCCACCACGATGTTAATAACTTGGCATACTTTGTCATTAGATGCCAGATGGACTAGGACATCTTCCAGCTCACCAATTACCTTTACATCTGTTCTGTCCAATTGAACCACCCTCCACGTGGATGGCTTAGGCTGCCCGTTGATCTTTTTACAGACTGATATGGGCATAACATTAACTGATGCCCCTGATTCTACCAAGAAATTATGCACATTATGATTGAAAATTTCAAATGTGAGGAGGAAAGGTGGATGTTTGCTTTTAGACTTACCTCCCACGATGGTTTCTCCAATTTCTTCTTCTTCTTGAGGTTGATTGTCAGCGAGCAGCTTCTCATCCGATGCTTCAAGTGCTTTCAACAGTCTTTCCTTTTGCTACGGCACTTTACACATTTCGAATAGTGGAACATTCGCTTTTACCTTCTTTAAATCTTCCACAATGTCATAGTCCATCGGCCGCTCAATGTGGTGGGGTTTATCAGCATTTTCTTCCCTTAGGCTTGGCCCGCACGTCATTCTGCCTAGGATTTTGGATGGTAATAGTGAACTATGGAATTTTATCAGCCAAAGATTCGTTTTGAAATTTCTTCTTAACATTCCTCTGCAGCCTCTTAATCTTTGAGAGTATAAGACTGTCTTCCTTAACCGTCCCTTGGCTCCTTGTGGCTACGTTGGTTTCCATAACGTCCTTGTACCCCTGAGTCTTTTCCTCTTTAGCATCAAATAACGAGACATAATTCCATAAAGCCATGGTTTCCTCTTCCTGTTCTTTAGTAGAAGTAGAAACAGAATTCTCTTTTCTTTCTTCAATTCCCTCTTCTGTTAATCTAGAATCTTGCAGTTGATTCATGACCAGCGTCATCGAGTTTATCCATTGAGGACAATTTTTTTCAGAGTGTAGCTGTTGGTGGAAAGTGCAAAAATTGTCCAAGCCTACCTCTGTTAAATTCATAGATGCAGTATTGTGAGGAGGAGGTTGAGACTGGTGGTTATCCTATATTTTCTTATAATATGGATTATAAAACTTTTGTGCTTCCTTTTCTTTCTCCATATCTATGATTTTGTTGGAAAGCTTCTGCATCATTTTGGCCATATTTTCCAAATCTAGCGACTTTTCTTCCTTAGGTTTAGTAAACAATAATGCTTTTCTTCCTGCACCCTTTTCTCCTGACTGTTCTGGATAATCTTCGATACTTTCTCTTTCAGCTTCCACTACTTCTGCCTCTTCATAGGTTTCCGTCAAAGTAGGCTTGGCCCTACCTTTGGAAAACATGGCCAAATCAGGGCCTGACGCTGAAGTATAATACTCAATCAATACCTTGTCCGAAGGCTTGTCTGTTTCAGAGAAATTATTGAGATATGCCGCAAACCTTTGTGTGAAACTGTTCACCTTTTCTTTTCTTTCTTTCTTCAACGCGCACAGCCCTTTCATGAGAGCTGCATGAGTTTTCTGAGTTGCATACTTACTTCTGAAGATTCTTTCGAAGGTATCCCAATCAGGGATAGAGTTAGCAGGAAATCCAAAGTACTAGGACGCTGCAGCTCCTTTGAGGGTATGCGGGAACAGTCTGCCTACCACATCTTCATATTCTCCGGCCCTTAATCCTTCAATTGCCAAGTAAAAACTTTGTAGATGATCATCTACTAGTATTCTTTAATTTGGGTCAAACTTGGGCAACATATTGTCAAAGGCTTGAGGTAGGTCATGTAAAGGAGGTGTAAGGTTTAACGGTGATCTGGCTCTCCATGCAGGTGGTGGATTTGGCGGGTTAGGTGGTTGGTTTGCATTTACGCCAGCCATGAGTCTGGGTGGAGAGTGTGGAGGTGAGCCAACTGGAGTGCGAGCAGGAGAACTGTGAGGGGTATCTGGGCCTTCTTGGTTCAAAGGTAATATAGCTTCCTGTAAGGCAGTTTCTACAAGTTCTTCCCAGTCTCTGACCAATATCGAGTCTTCTGCTACAGGACGATCTTTCTTTTTATACTCTCTTCTGGGCAATTCAGGGATGATTGGTAATCCTCCAATCTTCTTTACATATGCCCTGGTGTGTCTTCTTAGATCATTAACAATTTAGTTACCAATGGAATATAGATGTTCTCTTTCTTCCAGAATTGGATTTTGAAACCCACTGCTTTCAAAACTGTTACCGGTGGAATAATTTCAGGAAAACGGGTTTCCTCGGCCAGCCATGCACTGGTGGCCCTCCTTCTAGCGCCAAAACTGTTGAGGCCCCGAAAATTGCAGGCAACAATAGTAAGGGATTATCCCCAATCAACGTTCCCAACTAGCCCGTTGACTGTTTGGTATAGGGAATCAATCCGGTTTACGGTCCGACTACCGTAGGTCAAAGTAACAAAACAAAGGATTTACCGGTTACGGCCCGATCCACCGAGTTTTTTGTATTTTTGACTTAATGTATGAAATGCAAATATATAATTAACAATGCAAGGTGATCGAGATGTAGAGAGCAATCACAATGTGATGCGCAGGTTCTTACCTCTCGTCTTAAGGCTTACTAGCATCTACAGACAACCAGAAAGTAAACTGACTACCTAAACTATCCCTAGGGAGCAGGATTATCATTCATTAGTGAGTAATACATTTTGTACCTGCATAATGAAGAGTTACAGATAGCTGATACTTCTTTCAAAACACATGAACATTTACAAATATTTAAACAACCAGATAGCCAATTGTTTTATGAACAACATTCATTACTCACAGTGGAGAGCATCACAAAATATACTGAAGAGCATTCAACAAGAACATAGGTTCGGGAAGTTAAACACTCTCGCAAATAATGAAACACAGCTGAAAACGAAATAGTTCCCCTTCAACATCGTTCCTTTAATCACATTGATACATTCCACATTTTGCTTTCTCCAACAGGAAAAAATTGTAGTTTCTTATTGTAAAACGAAATAGTTCCTCTTACAAACAAATGGTTTACAAGTTCTTCCAGGGAAAAAGTCCTTTCTAAATTCTAAATTTCAAGTATTTAAACTACAGCAACTGATCGTTTGGGCTACCCCCAACGCGTGACCTTCCAGTTCTTCCAGTGCTTCATATTCTTCTACGTTGTCTGTACGCGCTCATGAATCCTTTAGTAACGGACAGACAGCCAGGTGCGCCGTTAGCATTATTGATTTTGTCTTCTGCTTCGACAGCCCTTTTAGCAATCCGGTTGGTTTCGTTTCGATCCTGGCCAAACTCTTCCTCTACGTCTTCGCGCATCATTTCCTCACGTCCACCTGCAATTAATCCATGTGCATTACTTGCGTTATAAAACAAAGCAGCAGATTATACAAACTAAAATGGCTACTCCACAGGAAATGGCCAGGTGCATCACGGTGGAAGTCTGAAGGATAGCAACAATGGAAGCCAAATGGCTTTCCTGGACGCAACGGCGGAAGATTCAATGCTACCGGCATGCGACGGGAGGGCGAGAAAACTTTGAATCGGAAGTCGGATGGCTTTCCCTTTCGAAAGCTCAATTACTTTCCCAGCCGCAACGGCGGACGAGAAAAGACTAAGACACGCGACCTTCGGGCAAGATCACTTTAAATCGGAAGTCGGCCAAGTTTGGACATCGAAAGACAAAAGGCTTTCCCATCCGCAACGGCGGAAGAGAAACGGCTTCGGGTTCATGGCTAAACAGGCAAATGTACATCGGCAAGCGGATCACTTTGGGCTTCGGGTGCTTAAGTGTTTTGGGATCCGCAACGATGGAAACGAAAAGGCTTCGGCTTCCGATCAAAACAAGAAAGACTCCCAATCAATATAAAAATTCTAAGTGTTTAGACAGCTTTAAACTCAGCAATGGATAGAAACATGTTATCCCTCCGTAATGACGACCATAATACAGGATACTTGGTTTGTTCAACAAACGAAAACAAACTTAGAATCTGTGACTCACCATAAAAACGTAATCAAAATTCGAACCTTGGGCGAGAGTTAAGCTTTTACAATCATCAACAACTCAAAGGATCCAACGATTAAAACAATGCAAAATCATGAGGAGGGGCCCGAAATTTAAGAAATTTGGGGAGAAATGTTGCAGCTGCAACACATCCCAAAGGTAAGCATTCTCACCAAAAATATAACCCTAGAAGATCTACCAGAGATCTATCTAAACTCAAATGCTATACATGTGATGATAAAGGACACTTTGCCAAATATTGTCCTAGAAATAAAGGTAGCTCTCACAAGAAGAAGGACAACAAAATAAGACATCATGCTCACACTGCAGAGGATGATGAGCCCTCCAGAAAGAGAGTCAAAGAAGAAAGTGAAGATTCTTCAAATGATGAAGAGTATGTTTTGATTTCTGCTCTCACGGGAATTGTTACACATGGAGGCAATGATTGGCTCATAGATAGTGGGGCTTCCAAGCATATGAAGGGATTCAAAGAATCCTTTGTGAAACTATCTGAACATGAGTCACCCCACAAAGTGAAACTTGGGGATGACTACCAATATCCCATAAAAGGTAGTGGTGAATCCTCCTATAATCTAGACTCCCGAAAGTCTATGAAGATGAAGGATGTCTTGTTTGTACCAGGACTAAAGAAGAATCTCCTCTCCATATTTGCATTGGATGCAAAATGCATGAGGGTTACATTTGTAGATGGCCAAGTCCTTATGTCGCCAAAGGGAAAGACTACAGATGATGCAGTAGTGATTGGAGAGCAAGAAGGAGGCCTATACAAATTAAAGAGCCAACCAGAAAAAGTTTTGATCCATGAATCAGTAGAGCCAAGCGAACTTTGGCATAGAAGACTTGCACATGTGCACTATAGGGCACTAGCACTTGCAAGCAAAGCTATTGAAGGTCTTCCAGAAATACAGGCAAAGCATGAAGGTGTTTGCAAAGGATGTGCGAAAGGAAAGAGCACAAAGAAGACATTTCCAAGTAGCGATAGCAAGGCAAAAGGAATCTTGGAAATCATCCACTCCAAAGTATGCGGTCCAATGTCATCTAGTTCATTGAGTGGGTATGTATATTATGTTTCTTTCATTGATGATTTTTCTAGGAAGACATGGATATATTTCTTAAAAAACAAGGATGAAGGATTCAGTAAGTTCAAGGAATTCAAAGCCTTGATCGAGAACCAAACAGAGAAGAAAATCAATACCTTTCGATCAGAAAATGGCGGAGAATTCACATAAGATCAATTCAAGGAATTATGTAGAGAATAAAGGATTAAGAGGGAGTTGACCACTCCATATAATTCACAAATGAATGGGGTTGCAGAAAGGAAGAATAGAACGATTATAGAAGCAGCAAGGGAAATGCTTCATGATCAAGATCTCCCTATGCATCTATGGGAAGAAGCTACTAGGACAGTTGTGTATGTACATAATCGTACTCTGCATAGAGTACTTGAGAATAAGACACCAGAAGAAGTCTTCTTCAGTAAAAACTAGTAGTCAGTCATCTCAAAATATTTGGTTGTCTGGTGTACATACACATTCCGAAAGAAAAGAGGACGAAGTTAGATCCTTTAGGAAAGAAGGGTATATTTGTGGGATATAGTGAAAGCTCGAAGGCTTATATAATATATTTCCCAGGATTCAAGAAGATCGACATCAATAGGGATGTGACATTTGATGAAGACTCAGCTTACAATAAATCCAGAAAAAAGACCTATTGAGGAATTTGAAGAAACAGAAGTACCCAGGATCCAAGATACAACTATGAACGAAGCAACTCCAGAAGAAAATCGAGAAATTGAAGAACCTCAGGAACCTGTAGATCCACCCCGAGAGAAGAATCCTTACAAGAGGAAACCAGCATGGGTATGAGAGGTTATCCAAGGTGCAGAGAGATATGGGGATCCAGAAGAAGTGCACAGAGAAAGAAAGAGAACTAGCTCCTATTCTAGTTATGTAGCCCTACTATGTGACATCATTGATAAAGAACCTTCCAACTATGAAGAAGTGGTAAAAAAGAAAGAATGGAAGGATGCTATGATCGAGGAGTACCAGTCAATCATGAAGAATGATGTCTAAGATGTGGTCCCAAGACCAGAAGGGAAGTCTGCTGTGACTTCCAAATGGATCTACAAGATCAAGCATGCTGCAGATGGCAGCATAGAGAAATATAAAGCAAGATTTATGGCACGTGGATTCTCTTAGAAGGAAGGGATAGATTATGAAGAAACTTTTGCACCTGTAGCCATATACACTTCCATCAGATTAGTACTTGCTCTGGCTGCAGTGATGAAATCGAAGATACACCAGATGGATGTCAAGACCATGTTCTTGAATGATGTAGTGGAAGAGGAAGTGTATGTGGAGAAGCCACTCGGATTCGAGACACATGATAGGGATACTCATGTGTGAAAATTGAAGAAAGCCCTGTATGATTTGAAACAGGCACCTAGGATGTGGTACGACAGGATTGACAGCTTCCTGACTAGCTTGGGCTTTACCAAGAGTAAAGTGGATTCCAACCTTTACGATTAGGTTGAGGAAGGGAACCCAATGATACTCCTATTGTATCTGGATGACCTGTTTGTGACAGGTGAGGATGGGTTGATTGTTGAAACGAAGAGGAAGCTTGCTGTTGAGTTCGAGATGAATGACTTGGGTATGATGCATTACTTTCTAGGCATGGAGGTGTGGTAGAATGTAGATGGAATCTCCCTGGGACAAGGGAAGTATGTAGTGGAGATCCTGAAGAGGTTTGGGATGATGGACTGCAAGGCCATGAACACACCTATGGCATCAAACCTGAAGCTATTGAGTGTTGCTTCATCAGAGTCGATTGATGCTATGATGTATCGTCAGATGATTGGACCATTGATGTACCTGATGAACATGAGACCTAATATTTGCTTTGTTGTGAACACATTGAGCTAGTTCCTGACGGATCCGAGACATGTTCACCTGATTGTTGCAAAGCATATTCTGAGGTACCTGAAGGGTACAGTTGATTATGGGCTCAAGTATGAGGTGAATCAGAAGATTAACTTGGAGGGTTATGTGGATTCAGGTTGGGCAGGAAGTGCCATTGATAGGAAGAGCACTTCGGGGTGTTGCTTTTGTATGGGATCAAGTGTGATCTCTTGGTTTAGCAGGAAGCAGTCCTGCGTGGCACTGAGTACAGTCAAAGTAGAGTATGTCGCAACTTGTTTGGCTAGTTGTGAGGTAGTGTGGCTGAGGAAGCTACTATATGATTTGTTTGATCTCCAGTTGGATGCTACTTGTATATATTGTGACAACCATAGTGTGTGAAGTTGTCGGAGAACCCGATGTTCCATGACAAGTTGAAGGATATCGAGATCAAATATCACTATACCAGGGATATGGTGTAGAGAGGAGCAGTGAAGCTCTAGTATGTTGTGACGGACGAGCAAATAGATGATGTGTTGACCAAGCCATTAGCCAGAGTGAATTTTGAGTACTTTAGGGAGAAGCTTGGTGTTCTCCAGATAGAGGTTCCTTCCAAGGGGAAGTGATGAATCTGTGAGCCTTTCTGACATGGTGGTAGGTGGGGCCTCCCATGGTCAGATGTAAGTGCAGAACCTTTCTGACATGGTGGTAGGCGGGGCCTCCCATGGTCAAATGTAAGTGCAGATCCTTTCTGACATGGTGGTAGGCGGGGCTTCCCATTGTCAGATGTAAGTGTAGAGCCTTTCCTCGAATGGTAGATGGTTTGTCCTGCCTTGCCGGTGGATGTAAGTGCTAGGCCTTTCCTCAAATGGTAGATGGTGTGTCATACCATGCCGGTGGATGTAAGTGCTGGGCCTTTCCTCGGATGGTAGATGGTATGTCCTACCATGCCGATGGATGTAAATTCTGGGCCTTTCTGACATGGTGGCAAGATGGACCTCCCATGGTTAGATGTAAGCGCTGGGACTTTTCAACAAGGTGGAAAGCTGGGCCTCCCATGGTCGGATATAAGTGATGAGACCTACATCCAGCATGAAAAAGGGTTGGCTCTGTAGAACTTCCTATGACGAGTAGAATTGAGAGATATCACCATTTGCTCGAGATAGCGGAAGCAATGATGATGATGATGATCCAGTGATGAAGACTTGTGCTAATGAACTGTGTCAAGAGAATACCTTCCTAGTTAAGAGGGAATGTTCATGTATTTGTAACTTCAGAATGTAATCACTTGTATATTTTATATTGTATTTCATTGTACCCTGATGGAGATGTTTGTTCCTCCGATCGAGAGAGCCATTAATATAATAAAGTCATGTAAAGTCATTAAGGTTAACCCTTCGTTGTTTGTCGGGGCATTAATGCCCACAGTTGAGGGGTATTAGGGTTATTGGACTCTCCTAGTGAGGCCAGCCCTGTAGAGTAATCGTCAAGTGGAAAACTAGTATAAATAGAGAGTGAGACTCTCTATTTGAAACACACACTCACTCAACTATAGTGCATGAGTGAGAGAGGAGGAGCTCACACAAGTGAGAGAGAGAACAATTGTTGGAGATCATCTTTGTGTAATTGGGTTTTACTTTTTTTTTTGGTGCTCATTCTATCTTTGAGGAAGTTGCGGGGTTTTCTCCTTTATGGTTTCCCCGAGGAAAATTCTTTATGTCTCTTGTCTCTTGTGATTGTTGTTGTGCATCTCATTTTCTCAGATAAAATCCTAGATTATATTGATTAAATAATAAAAATCCAACAATATACGCTCTTAGCTTTATCACAAAGTACCATATCTCATTAAGAATTCGAACCCAAATAAATAAAATGTAAAACTTATCATCCTCACCCATTAAAATAATTAAATATCTTCATAAATAATAACATATAAATTTACAAAATAAACTAAATAATCCCATTCACACATTTTTCACAGGCTAACAATATTTATTATGCAGTAGAGTAATAAATGTTGTGGCAGCAACACTATGAGCCATTGAATCTCAGTATGTTTGAGATCTAACGGCTCAGAGTGCTGCTGCCACAGCATTTATTACCCTGCTGCATGTAAAATATTTTTTGCCTTTTTCACATACACATACACGAAGATGTTTTTTTCAATCATTTCCAAACACCCAAGGGACACGGAAAATATAATATATTATTATGTGGTTAAGAGCTGGACAAAACGTACAAAATGATGGAACATTCTTTCTCAAATACGAAAGCATATCGGTGACCCTTTTTTCAGAGGAAAAAATACCAGTCTTTGTTATTCAGAGCATATCGATGACCCTACAATGTCTTATGTACACATATTGGACTACCCAAGCTCTCAAATGTTTTTAGGTTAGGTCACCCCTTCTAATGAAAAGTTTTTTCTCTTCTCAAGAAAATGGTTTGAAACGATTTATCGAAGTGGGATACTTGGACTTCTCATTTGAATATTTTTATCATTTATATGTTTTGAATTGTTTTTTATTTTTATATGCTTTTACTATAAATTAATATCCTTTCAATCATTTACAATACTTTTATCCATGTTATATGAAATAATTTCCTAGTTTAACCATGATTATATTATTGTTCTATTCTTTTTATAATTGTAAAAAACTATTTAAGCAAAAACAATATTTTTTTATATAATTTTGTAAGCCTGCTTAGTAAAAGGAACATGACTATCTCCATACACGGTTACCGCTTCCTGTATCAGGTAAGGGATAACCGACAGACTTTTCTTTGATGCAAATTTAGCTACAGCCTAAGTACCTGGGTTTTACTGAAGGGAATAAAATCATGTGGGATAATTATATAAAGACTCTTTAGGTATGCCACATTAGACTAGTGGATAGAATTGGTAAGTTTCTTTGGTGTAAGAATTTTAAAAGAGGGACATACACTTTTAGGACAATTTCTTTTGGGTGGAATGTTATTATTTGGTCTCTTAATTGTCCCTTAAAAACATCATGTGTATGTGGTTAGCCCTTTTAAATAAGGTGGTTGTTGGGATTACATGGTTAAAAAATTTAGTATTGGGTTTGGCAGATTTTCTTTATGAAGAGAGAACAACAAGTCTATTACCCATGTTTTTGTTAATTGCTCATATATCATAAGGATGTGGACTTTCACATCACAGGTTAAAGGTATACATTTTGTTTGGAATGGAAACGATCTTCAAGATCCTCTACAAGTATGGTTTAGCTCTTTCTATGATTATAAGGCTCTTCTTGCCCTACTAATTTGGGGGGCATGACTCACAAGAAACAAGGTAATTTTCAAGGATACATATATAGCCCCAAATATTTATGCCTCCAAAAGTCTTGTTATACTTGATTTGTTTCCTCGGGATACACAGATAAAAAAAGAAGACAAGGGTCATTGTGGAAAATATTCGCAATACAGGTAATTTGTGTCCTGTTTATGGAGCCTCACAAGGGGATCTAACACAAGGTGGAGCAAGCAGTATCATTTATCTCGTTGATACTCAATGGATAAAGATAGTTACAGGTCTTGGTAAGTGTACAGATAATTATGCAGAAATGTGGCTTTGAAATTAGAAATTACCTTGGCTCTTTTGAGGGGGCACAAAAAATTCAAGTATTTGGTGACTCCAAGCTGGTGATAAACTGGATGAGCCTAAAGAAATCTCCATAGAACATTATTTTGATGCCTTTGTATGAGGAGCTGATCAAAGTGACTAAAAATATCCAAGATATACATTTTCACCATATATACTGAGAACACAACAATGATGTTGACTAGTTGTCCAAGTTCGGGCTTCAGATAGATGAAGCCGTGTGAAAATTATTGGAGCACACTAATGACTCACTCAATGAGCATGACCCTGGTCCGCATCGAGAGTAATATTTTCCAAGGCATTGGTCACACACAAATATGTCATACATTTTGTATCTGATGGCCATATCGCATTATGCATTTTTTTTAATGTTACTGAGATATTATATTATCTAGAATATGTTATATGCAACATAACTATATTTTGTGTCAATTTATACTCTATGATGAATCCGTCCATAACTCGGGCTAAGTTTTTTTTTTATAACAAGACATAACATAAGATGAATCTATTTTAACAAAATGTATATTTGTTTATGGACCTTTAATAAATCTATTTTGACAAAATGTATATTTATAATGGCCTCAAAGATTCATAAACAATATAGTTAATTTCAAGTAATGAATTATAACTTTTTTTTTTCATTAAAAAAATAATAAATAAAATTATATTAAAAACTTTGTTAAAAAAAAACTTCCCAACAACCTTAACCAATTTTAAATTTGTTAGAGAAATGACTATAACCTACACCTAAGCCCTTGTTGTGACACTAACTACCACTCCATTTAACTCCAAAATTTCATATTTACAAAACCATCCAATGGATAGATGACATTAGCAAACTCTAGGTGTCCATATTCAATAATAAGACAAAGATCCATCCATTGGACTAAAGATCTCTTACAACCACGTTCTTGACATGATCATTAAAGATCCATCCATTGGACTAAAGGTCTCTAGAAGCCACGTCCTTGTCATCATCATAAGTTAACGAAAAATGCATGACATCCCAAGCTTCATTCAATAATTGTGTAGTATCTACCTTTCTTTGTGGAATTACATATTCATCTTTGAGGATTTTGGATGATAAAGTTATTGCTCGATTGGAAAAACTAAAACTATGGTATTTTAAATTAAATTCTGTATAAATGAAATGATTGTAATCACGCATTCATTATCTATATATGTATGGGGAGTTGTGTAATATTTTTATTTTTATAATATTGCAGGTATATTTTAATTTAAAAAAGTGACAATAGTTGGTTCATAACATAATTAAGAGTAATTTCAAATTGTCCATATCTCCTTAAAAGCTACAAATTTGTGGTTAAGATTCAAATTATGGTTATACAACCTAACATGTTGGTTTGATAATAATAAAAGTTTACAATATATTATAGAAAATTAAACTTGCCCAAAAGGTTTTGGTCATTTTTTTTGTTATGTATGGTTAAGATTCAAATTATGGTTTTACAACTTAACATATTGGTTTGATAATAATAAAAGCTTACAATACATTATAGAAAATTAAACTTGTCTAACACCTACATATTGGTTTGAATGATAAAAACTTACAATACATTATAGAAAATTAAACTTGCCCAAAGGTGTTGGTCATTCTTTGTCATGTAACTAAAGACAAGTTTGAGGTTTCTTAATGCTTCTTGGCCTCGAGGGATTGTTCCACTATATCTTTTTCCATTATTGCCATCCTTGAAGAGCCCATCGAAGCTATATGAGATACGTCATTCGTGAGCTCTTCAAAGCCAAGCCTGTGTTCTAGCTCTAGCTGTTGCACCCTTTCTTGGAGATATCTTACCTTGGTTGCCTCCTCTTCTAGTTTCTCTTTTTGACTCTCAAAGTCTATTTCTAGCGTTATAATTATCTACTTCTATATCTCAATCTATGCTTTCATTATAATTTCATGTCATGTAAACACTTTGACTACCCTTGTATTCCTTGTTTCCCAGTGTTTGCTTCAAGTCTCCCACTTCTTCAAGACTTCTTTCATGGAGTATTGGCATTCATCATCAATTATTTTGTATCTCTTAACTTCTTTCTATAGCTCCATCACAACTCCATGTGGATACAACGACCACTATGAAGAGTCATTTTCTCCTTTGAACCAATATTAAATGATACAAAGATATCTCCCTAAGAGGAATATCATAAATGCTTCTAAGTGCTTTTGGAGCAACTAGGGTGGAGCTTATACTATACAAAAATTCCAACCCAGAATGCTAATTCACCAGAGAATACCAACCAACTGTTATTCCTGGGATTATCATGACATGTTCCTTCTTTTCATAATGTAGAATACATGACAGGGCTTGGCATAATCAAACTTAGTCTTGAAAGAAAGATGTGATGAGCCCTCCAACTTTGACCTTCCACAGTAGGTTCCACCTTACCAAGGGACTTCAAATCAATTACTAGACTCACATTTCCAACTAAAACCGAAAACAATGACTCAAAATTGACCTAAGATAAGAAGTAATGAGCGTTAGTTTTCCCAGTGGGGGATCAAAAAACAATATGCCACATTCTTTGGAATTAACCATCACTCTTTGTTTCATAATTGTCGAACTATGCAAGTTAATGCATAAGAGTTGTGAGGTTCCCAAGTCCTTCATTGCATGATTATGTCCTTCATTGCAAGATTATGACTGACGACCTATCCATTGTGTCAATGTGCTTCATTAATGGATTGTAGGTAATAAACTTAGGGTGGGGGAGTGAACACCCTACTTCCATTTTTCTCACGTAATCATGCTTCATTGATGGATAGTGTGTAATAAACTTAGGTTGTGATAGTGGAAACCCTACCCCCATTTTTTCCAACTCCCCAGGGAGGATACACACTCTATTTGTCATTCCATTTACCTGTTTATTTCTCCTTCTAAGGAAGTGAAAGAATTTGATTCTTTCAAAGGCTTGTAATTCAGTATAGATCCAACATATGATCTTTCTTAGCAACATTCTTGAGGGAGAGTGTGATTGATCATGTATATTATGATGTTTGTGGAGTCTCAAGAGACGAGATGACCTTTAATTTCTGTTGTTTGGTTATCTTTAACGAGTCTTTAACAAGGAAAATTTTAGGGGTGAAATTTATCCCATGGGCTCATTTTAAAGGGTTTTTTCCAAAAACAAAAATGTCAATTTCCATTTTTTTCTAAAATGATTCACCCCTATTCCACATGAGAATTTTTTTTACTCTAAATATCACCAAATTTGTCGAGAAACTATATAAAATCCTTAAAAAATTAAATATTTTTACAAAAATATTGCCAAACATTTTATGGTTGGAAATTTAAGAACTTGTATTATTGACCAAGGTTTTTACACTTCAAAAAAAGTATGGATCCTTGAAATGTTCCCTAAGGCTCTTTAACCCTTACATTAAAACTAAGGCTTATCCCTAGTTTCTTGTGTTTGGCCTAATCCTCATACATAAATTGTACCTTGATTCCCAAAATCACCCCACCCACACCTACTGCCCAACCTATAAAATTAATTTATAAATAATTAATAAAATCTTTATTTTAACATAAAAGTCATAATGTTTAAATATTAATATTTATTTTGAATAAATATTTATTATATATAATTATGATTCATAACTCTTAATAAATAGAAAACAATATTTAAATATAAAATTTTCATACCTATTTTTAAACAATTAATTTTATAAAAAAATATACTTCCTAACTCTATTGATGGTGGAAAAAAATTCCCCATATCAAATAAAAATGTTTAAACATTTAAAAAAAAGTCATGCCCATTTAGATTAATTTTTTTTAATGATGTTGCATATCACTTTAAAAAACATATAAGTCTAAGAAGTTTTTTTTTAAATATATTTTATGGTTATTATCCAACATAGGCCTGTTTTAAACTTGGATTTATCAAGCATTGAAAGAGATCCAATTTCTTGAGGAATAATTTTTTTAATCCTAATTTTTTTACATATTTCACATAAAAAGTTTAACATTTTTTTATTAACCTTTTTTGAAATCAATTTAATCTATTAAGCATGTGTTAAATATTTTTGATAACTTGGAAAAATAAATTATAAAATATCAAACACATTTCTTCATACATACAAGTTTTATATCTTTGATATTATAAAATATCAAAGCTTCATATGGATTATGATGATGGGTGGAGTATCCACCTGAAACACATCAATCATCTCTAATTCTACACACAATAAATATCCAGAAAATTAACATCCACACTCAGAGTTTTATATCTTACTGGAATCAGAGTGTTTCTAGATATTTATCAAATATAGCCAACAAATCTATTAAAAAAATATTTAACACAAATTTTTTTTAAATATAGCCAACATACCTATAGCACTCACATAGTTGTGAAATAAGACCTATTAATTTTAATGAAGACGGATTTGATTATCATTATCAATAATTTATTGATTAAATTATAAATGAATATAAACTGACTTCTTAATAAATTACATAGTGGAAAATTCAGGAAATCACATTAACATTTTGCACTTAGATTTACCCTAGAAAATCCCAAATGGGGAAAAATAAACATCATATGATTTTTTAATGATGAAATTCATGGACCCCCTTCTTAGGAAAATGGCCCACTGAGGAATACAATATAACAAAATATCCTAGCCTATCACTTGGTTGCTACTCTTTTACCGAACCTTGCTCATTTCCTCAAACCCTTACCCTGCACCTGCACACTTGGATGAAAGTCTATCTCCAACCAATCAATGAGATCTCACTCACTCGACTATGTGTCTGGTGTGTATCTCATCCTCTCCTTATGCATCCTTTTATATCTTCTCAATGAATAAAACCCTATCCCTATATCTCCAAATTGATTGATGTCTAAGATTAGATCTCAATCCTAACTTAAGACAACAACTATGACTTAATCTTAAGTTCACTTTTTGGTCATTAGCCACATTAAGTTAATAATCTGTTTTTACTAAGTTAGACTTATGAAAGATATACAATAGTCTCTTTCTTTCTCAAGCAAGCCCCTAAAGAGGAAATTTGGATGACTTATGCATACCAGACACATAGCCTATGCATAAGTACCCATTTGATACTACAAAAATCAACACCCCCTCTTAGCGAGGAATGTACTTCTCTAGGAGCCACCTAGAACTGGTTCTCCCTCTAACCCTAGAACACTATCGCTCAGATCATCCTACACATTGTAATTCCTCCAAACCTATTGGTTGGTTGTTCCTTGTTTACTGGAAGACATAGAATCAATGACTCTACACATGCTACACATCAATGACAAGAAGTTTGAAAAAATTGTCAAAGGTCCACTCTCCTTCAATGTGATCCTAAAATCATGTTCATGTTCTTGAGAATCCATCCATATCGTTTTGTACCAACTGGGTCTCTTGGAAGAAATGGAAGGGGCCAACTCCCTCTTCCCCTCTGAAGGTTTACTCCCCCACTAGTACATTTGGACCAAATTTCGACGAAAAGTTTCAACGTTTTGCTGGAAAACGTTGTTTCACATATCGCCGAAATTACGATGAAAAAACCAATTTTTTTTCAGGATTGCAACAAAAATTAGGAAAGTAGGAATACCAACATGGAAATTCCAACAAAAATTGGGCTTTCATCGCAATTCTGACCATATGTGAAATGATGTTTTCCAACAAAACGTTGAAACTTTTCATCAAAATTTGGTCCAAATGTACTAGTGCCCATACTAGAAGTATGTGAACTCTTCTCACCATTCAAAGTCTTATGTTCCTTAACCTTTGTCACTAACATCTATCCATGATCCAAGATCCCCTTGTATCTGTAACGAACGTAAAATTAAATAATTAATAATAATCATAATTAATTATACTTAACATGAAAGGACATAACCTTTCACTCACAATTCCCAAGCCTTATTTAATAGGTGGTTCATCAACCATTGTAATCAATCTATTATCTTTTATCTATACAACCATTAATACATTTTCCCTATGCTTATCCAATATTCCAGATATTTTGGTGATTATTGTGTGAGTGAAATAATTGTTCGCTTCATGTGGTATCAGAACCAACCCTCCCTAGGGTTTCTGCCGATCTCCGGTTTGTGGCCAAAATGTTTAGGTTTCTTGAATTTAGGTCTTTGACCTCATAGTGGCTTTTAGCCATCCATATTCAGAGTTTCTCTGGTAAAAATTGGTTTTTGACCAAATATTGGCCTTTGGCCATTTGAATTTCATTGAAGTAGTATTAATTCCACTCCAAATATAAAGCAAGAACGAGAGGGAAAAATGAAGAATAAAAAAATCGAAAAAAAGAAAAAGAATTATCAACAAAAGAATTGAAAGGGGAAATGTAAAAAAACATAAGTCAAAAAGAAAAGTTAAAAAACATGTTCAAAGTTTCCTTGAATTTAGGTCTTTGACCTCACAATGGCTTTTAGCCATCCATATTCATAGTTTCTCTGGTAAAAATTGGCCTTTGGGCTTTGAATTTCATTAAAGAAGTATTAATTCTAGTCCAAATATGAAGCAAGAACAAGAGGGAAAAGTAAAGAATAAGAAATAAAAATAAATAAAAAATCATCAACAAAGAAATAAAAGGGGAAAAGTTAAAAAACAAAGTGAAATAGCCCATGGTTTCACGAAATAACCCATCATTTCACTTACAATATTTAAATTATAAACTAGTTTTATAAAATATGCTTTGAGGACAAAGCATCATGAATTGGAAGGCAATGTAACAAACTTAAATAATAACAAGAAACTATATATATATATATATAGTAATTATTAATGTTAATATATATTGGTATTAATAATTAATAATTAATAAATAGCTATTAGTAAATTATTCTAAAATGACGCATCCTTTCATGGATGGTATCCAAAGTGCCTTTACAATTAATATATGGCACTCACCATGTAATCTTTTATCATCATTCATCTTTAATATTTATTTAATATTTCCAATATGGAATTATTTTCCATTGGTTGATTATTCAAGTGACTAATCATTGAGAATATCCGGATACGGATATAAGTTCGAGAATTTACAATAAAACATTTTTTTACCGTTACAGTGGTATCAGAGCCTCGTTGGCTAGATCTCGGCCTTTGGCCATATTTTTGGCTTTTAGCCATCACCTAGGATTTCCCTAAATTTTTGGCCTTTGGCCATTTACAGGAAGAAGAAAAATAAAATTTTATACGAAAAAGAAGAAAAAATATATTAAAAAAAACATTCCGCTGCAAAATTAAAGAAGATATAAAAAAAATAAAAATATAAAAATATAAAAAAGAAAATTGTTGCTCCAGCCTCCGCGTAGCTCCCTATTGCTCGGCCACCTCCATGCCTCTACGTGCTCCATCGCTGCACCCACCTTCCTCCCTCTCTTCTTGCTCATTCACCGTCGGCGCCCACCTCTCCACGCTCTTCCATTTCCCATTTTCTCCTCTGACCCTCCATCCTTCCACGCGTGCTCCTCCCCAACGCATCCACTCCTCCTTCCTCCACCTTCCGCTCCACGCTCCCCCCCCCCTACCGTCGTTGCTGCTCCACCTCGCTTCACCGCCCACTCCATTCTCCCTTCCACCCCTTGCATGTCCACCCTTCACTTCTGCGCACCCCCGCGCTGCTGCTCCCCATCCTTCTCCGTCGTCGTCGCCCTCCACCTTTCGCCACCTCCTACCACCCCTCCATACAACAACACAACCCCTTCTCCCTGCGCCTTCTTCCTCATGCTCCAACTCCCCTGCCATCGACTCTCTCACATTTCCCTTTCCACCGCCACCTCCTTGCCACTACCTATTGGTTGCCACCTTCCCACCTGCCTGCAACCTGCCAACTGCGCTCCATCTTCCACCTCCAACTGCCATCGCCTGCCTCCTTCCCAGTGCCCAACCGTCCTCCCGCCTGCTTCTTTCCCTCGCGCTTCCCCCACGCTCCACCCCCTTGCAACTCCCCATTCCTTCTTCTGTCACCTCAACAGTCACCCTCCAACCACCACCCACTGCGTCCNTATTTTAATAATATTAATATTATTGTTATATATAATAATTTTTTATAAAAAAGACTTATTTTTAGCTAAAAAAAAGTATAAAAAAGAGGTCCAAAAACAAAAAATAATAATAATAACAATTATTACTATTTTATTAAAATAATTATTATTTTTGGAAAAAAAGGGGGGTTATTTTACCTAACCAAAAGAAGATTATATATCGTTGAAGAAACCAAAATCCAAGGAAGACTCATCAAGCAATCGATAGCCATTTATCATTAAAGAAATCAGAGACCATGGAAGTTGGTCTGCAAGCACAAATAGATAAATTAGAAGCCAAGCTAAAGCATTATCAGAGAGACAATGAAGAGTTATGGGACATAAATACGAAATCAGAGATGTTGATTAAATTACATAAGATGCAAAAAGAGCACAATGAACAAAAAAAAATTGACTGGAACAATCATATAGAAAACTTGTCGGCCCAAATTAAGAAAATAAAAGACGAAAATGATTTCAATCAGAGAAAAAAATCAAGATATAAGGAAAGAAATAAGTGATTACGAAGCAGAAATAATATGCTTGAACAAAATCATTAACGACAAAGATGAAGAACTGACGCACATACGACATAAATTAGAAGATCAAGAATCAGTGGTCGACCAGTATCGACAACAGATAAAAGTTCTTCAACAACAAAACAATGACTCTAAAAAGGAACACAAGCTGGAGATCGCAAAGAGTAATAAAACAATATCTCACAATTCTGAAGAAATTGTTACAGCTGATTTTACCACACATGGTGGATTGCACATTTATGGCCTTCCATGTCCCTCTACAGACTCTTTGGACCCCATGGACCATTTTTGTACCTTTAATGTTTCCAAGATCATCCCTAAAAACATGCATTATTTTTCATACGCGACTTTTAAACCTATTCTTGTGTATATACGCGGATATGACCCTCAAACCCGCATACATCGAGATGTGTGCAAAAGGCCAAATAGTTTTGGAGTTTTCCTTAATGTGGACCCGAGTCACTTATATCTTGGCCTTCCATATGCCTTGAGATCGCTCAGATTTGACCTTCCATTACCCCATTGAAGCACTATATAAGGAACCCTTTGGATACATTGAAAGGAGAGGAATTGAAGAGCAAGAAAACTATAGTCCATTGTTGCCGGAGCTTATACTTGAGTCTACATCCCTTTGTCCCTTGGAGCATTTTGTGTTCTTCTCAAGCTTTCCTTTGCTTGTGAGCTTGCTATCGAGAGATGGGGAGGATTGAATTGGTGGAGGCCCAGGTGGAGGACTCAGTTTCTCTAGTTCGCAAACATGCCGATAGAGGTTGTCACTATTGTAACCTCTGATTTATATTAATAGAAATATATTTTCTTGTCCAATAATGTGTATTTAAATAAGTATTGAATCCATGAATGATTTTAAATGCTTATATGTTATTGATTATATATGCTAGAGTAGGTCTAACACCATTATATAGCACGCTTGTCTTGTTTGCTGAATGTTGAGAGAGCAAGTTGGTAATACAAGCGAGAGTGGAAAAGCTCAACGAGGATCTACATCAACCATCCAGAATAAGGTATGTTTCGAGATCCTTTAGTGTTAGATGTTTTGTTTCTCTTGCATATGGGAAATGATTGATTTCTGCGGTTACTTTGTCTGTTGTGGTACCCCAAGCCATAGGAAGTTTTCTCCGTAACAGAATTGGCGACCATACTAGGTAATTCCTAGTCATTTCTTTTGGGGGTTTAATCGGCATTCAATGTTCTTGAATTTCTCTGATTTCTCTGTTTCTGAGTCGGTTCTGAGGGCATGTTTGCCTAGTAGTGTTTGATAGGAGTAAATTTTGTCTCAGCTTGTCTGTTTACCTTCTTTTTTATCTCTTTTTCTTCCTATACGCGAGTTTTGTCTTCATAGACACGTGTACACGCGGTTTTTACTGGGATATCCACGTAAATACGTGGTTTTTCTGCACACAGTCGCGTATGCCCTAATTCTTTCCTTTTGGGGGAAGATTAAGTGTTGCTGGGTGAGTTTGGATAATTGCTGAGTCTTCTCAGATGCTTCTGGAGTTCGTATACACCCCTGTTTCTAACCAAATACGCTTTTTAGTTTGATTTTTTTAAGAATGTTCTTGTCATTTCATTTTCTATTTTTTGTTTTAAGATTAGTGCATTAGGTCTCTTTTACCTTAGTGCTTTGCTTAGATGCTGTTTGATAGTGCTTGCAGAGTTTGGGGGTTGTAGAGTCATACTTTTGCTTTATTATCTCATTTTAATTCAAAAAATACAAAAACGTTTTTTTTTTTGCATCATTATGCATTTTTGTATTTTGCATTTTGCATGGTACTTGCATTAGGTTTGCTTAGAGAAGTATTAGTCATATTTTTCATATAGGAATGATTGCATATTCATTTGAAGGAAAATTTTGCACTTCACGTAGTAGCATACTCTGTTTTTCATTCGACATAGTGTGTTTTCATTGATAACAAGGTGTGCATTTTATTTCTTGTTGCGTCATAACATCATTAGTTGCATGGACATTTTTCCTTTTGAGTAATAAGCCAATTAAAATCAACGCATAATAAAATGAATTACACTCTTTTCTTTTATAGGGTGCACCAACAAGATTAGGTTTTATGGTCTTGGAATAGTTCATTGTGAGTAAATTCTCCAAGACCACTAAACGAAACATTTATGTGTTTATCTAGGTGAGAGAGTGAAAATCCTTTATATAATTAGTGTTTCTCAGGATCCTCCTCTTACAAGGGAGTTAAGCACGAGGTAGTGTGAGTGGTTATTGATTGGGATTACCCCTAGTCATAACTAAGTAGCACCGGAGATATTTCCAGGATTGTATTCGTATCTGGGGCATTTTTTGAGAGTTTTGGGCTTTGCTACCCTACCCATACGGTCGATCCCGCCTGCGACTGTCCGCTTGAGCATTGATTATATTGAGGTGACCTTAGTTGCCTTACCTAGGTTATCGAGGGGGTACTTCGCAGAGGTTATTCTGCAGGTGTCTTGGCCAGGTAGTGGTTGGACATCACAGTCGCTATATGCATTGAAGCTGAGGGCCACTATAATTGGTTACGAACCTCCGCTTGTTGTGTATGGGAGTATCAAGGCTCTCCCAGGCGAGACATACCTGCTTCATTCGAGATCTCACATATCCTACCCTTGTTTGCTTGTGATTTGGCTTTACATTGTATAGGTGTATACTCTGTGCACACTAGTTTGCCTACGGTTTGCGTAATTAGTTAGAGTCTTTTTCATTTTTTGAGTCATTGTGGATTCGAGTGCGGCACTTCGCCGTTCTCTTCGTTTAGTAGGACTTCCGCCTCCCACGTCTCCTCCTCCTTTGGGAGAGAGAAACAGACAGTCCGGGTGGACTACTTCTCACATTGATTCATACACGATGGGAGATCACGAGGATGAGATTCCTGGGATGTCTTCTCCACCTCACAAGGTTGGGGATGTAGATTCTACTCCTGTATATGATCCTTCACTAGAAATACCTTCACATTCTGGTTATGATCCCTCATTCATAGGTCGCCGGTACTGGTTACCAGGTGACGAGAGTCATCATGAACCCACAAGCACTAGTTATATTTGTTATGGTATGCCTGATATCCCTGCACATGATCCAACACATCATGCCGAGTCAGAAATTGAACCTAGAACTACGCCTAGGGGAACTCCTATTCCTTTCCATGCGGAGAGATTTGGGAGCACTAGTCACATTGCACCTTCCATCCCGGTGGTGGAAGCTACCTCACATGTCCATCCTAGACCTAGTGTTAGTAGTCATATGCGGATACTAGAACTAAGATGAGTGACCATAGGGAACACCACTTACATCCCTTCACATGTCCCTTCATCCTCAAACCCTACTCCTTCAAATGCATTTTTGACAACCCTTCCTCCCCCTCATTCACGTGGTCCTTCGGGCCAGAATATCGCTACTAGCCATGTTCGTACTGCGATTGCTCACATGGTAGTATCTCAGAGTCAAGTACCTCCTGTTGTCTCGAGAGGTCATATTCCTGTTTCTGGATCGTCTCACGGTCCATCGCAAGGAGTTCCCCATATCCCTAATTATGGAGCTTCTCATGGGACATCCCATGGGACACCTTATGGAGCTTCTCATGGACAATCTTATGGACCGCAGTATGGACATAACTATCAACCCTATGGGTACGGTTATCAACAACTTGCTTACTCTTCTAATTATGGCTTTGTAACATCACATAGTCAAGGTACACCACATCATAATACTTCCATGCAGCCCTACACGGGTCAAATGGGGGGAGGATATTATGGCCAAGGCCATGGTATTTACAGTAATAAGCCTTGTATGAACCAGACTATTAGGGAGCGCGGCATAGACTGGATCAACCTAGGCTCCCTTTCCTCGCAACGTTAAACTTACCTGACTTATCGAGACTCATGAACGATCCAGTATCTTATGACCCGGCTTGGTTTCCTGTTCCTAACAAGCTTCCCTCGGACATTCCCAAGTTCGAGGGCAAAGCAAGAGAAGATCCTAGTGAACATGTCACTACTTTTCACCTTTGGTGCTCTTCCAATTCCTTACATGATGACTCAATCCGTTTAAGGCTATTTCAACGCACCCTCACCAGACCTGTAGTGAAATGGTATATAGAGTTACCAAGAGGGGCATTCATTTTGTTCGATGACCTTGCCATGACTTTCCTCAATCACTTTCAGCTACCCGTGTTTTATGACATTGGTAACTCTTGTCGACATTTTGACAAGACAAAGCCACACATATCTCGGATCATATCCAAGAGTGGCGTAAATGGAAGAGGTTGATTAAAGCCTTCATACCACCGGAATTTCTCCTTGAGTGGTTCCTCAAATCATTGTTACCTTACATCGCGAAGGATGTTTCTACATCTGGAGTCCAAAACGAGGAACAAGCAATCTTTATGGAACAGGAGTTGGATTTGAACTATGCTCAATTTGAACTTTTGTATGATATCATACATAACGCTCTGCATTCTAGTTTTGATCCCAAAATCAAGCCTAGACCACATGCCGATGCCATTGTGGGTTGTACAAGTGCCAAACTTGCAGATTCGGTTGTGAAACAAATGAGCTAGTTGTCTATTAATCAATCCACTTCAGGGCAAGCCATGACTTCGTCCCAACCCACACAAATGGTGAGTGTACTTTCCATGCAATCGTCGGACCAGAAGGGCAACCAGCAACCCGGAAGGAATAAGAAAAAGGGTAAAAATAATCGTAAGGGTGGGAACAAGAATGAAAATGCTAATTTTAATGACAAGAATGCCTGCAATGTTGGGGGGGACAATCAATCTAAACGTAAGGTTAAGTTTCCTTGCAAATTGTGTAAGGAGGACCACCTCACTCACTTGTGCCCTCATATGGAAGATGCCTTGAGATTCATAGCACAGGGCCCAGCTGTACTAACCAATCATTTATCCCATAATCAAATTATGAACTCGACGACCAATGATCCTCATTGTGTGTCGGGCGGAGATCAAAATCTGCTGGAAGCCAATAATGGTCATAGTTGCATCAACATGGTACATGCTACTAAGGTTGTGACTCATGCGAAAGATTATGGTTCGTCACAACCAAACCTTGGAAAAGAACCTGCTCCACCCGAGATCCCTTTGCGTATCGAAAACCCTATGGATAAACCTAAAATTGCTCCTCGCATTCCTAAGGGAGTCCTAAAGCGTTTGGGGCACAATCCTAATTCTCGAGCTGCCCAGAACTATTTCATTGTCGAGGATTTGGGCCAAACTCCTTGTGCAATGTCTGCACTTGAAGTACTTCAGAGTTGTCCGCCACAAAGGAAAGCCTTGCTTTCTGCTCTTGGGATTAATGATGATAACTCTTCTTCCGTCATCAAATTTGAAACCATGGGACTACAGCCTCTCTTGCCTTACTACTTGTCTCTTTTTATTCATGTACAGTGTCTTAATATGACTGTCAAATGTACTGTGATTGACGAAGGCGCTGCTACTTCTGTGATGTCTTTGTCGTGCTAGAAGGGTTTGGGTTCTCCCAAGTTGTCTCAATCCGCTACCATGTTGACTGCCTTTGATGGTAGATCATTTCGGCCACACGGGATTCTTCCTTCTCTTAAGGTCCAATTGGGGGGGAAGACCGTCGCGATCGAGGTCGAGGTGGTTGATGCGCCCCTTGACTACAATCTTTTACTGAGCCAGAATTGGATGTATAGTATGCAAGTTGTAGCATCTTCTCTATTTCAAGTAGTATTCTTTCCATTTAATGGGAAGATTGTTATGATTGATTAGACATTGTTTCGTAATCCGAGTGTTAGTGCATCATCGGGAGCTTCTATCCTGATTATCAATCATTCTCAGCCAGTAACTGGGAGTGTGGGTGTGGGTATGTATCCATATCTTATGGGGACCTTTAGTTGTCTTGTGCCAGTTCTTATGATCGGATCTAGTTTCGGTGTGTCTTCATCTTCGTTGAAGTTGCTTTCTTTTCGCACTATCCATATGGAAGATCCTTGGATTCTTCCTTCATCGAGTCCTTCGAATGGACTTGTCGAAACAAATGTGTCGTTTCCTGTAGCAATGATAGCATATCAAGTGAATCTTGATTGTGTTACAGAACCTAGTCCTTCATCTTCGCGGATGGAGGAGGGGACTCGTATGTGCTGCCTACATGGGCAGTTGAGTCCTCTCATGCACATGATTTCCTTGATGATGTTTTTCCATCAGATGAATCCATTATTAAGGCCATGTCTGGCATTGAGCCACCTTGGAAAAAGTTGCATCATAAATCATATTTTCTTCCTGAGCTTAACCCTATGGAGCGTGAGGAATTTAGGGAGATTCTTAGCGAGAAGATTGGTAGTCTTGTGGTTCCATTGAGCTCTCCTGGTCATATGGATGATGGGAACATGGCGAACTTATCACCTACTATTCCTATCAATATTTCTTGCGATCTTGGAAAAGTTGAGAACGTCTACATTGGGGCGGACTGTTCCCCTAATGAGATCAAGGAGTATACCGAGCTGTTTAAAGAGTTTCGTGACATATTTGCTTGGTCATACGAGGAAATGCCAGGTATCGACCCTCGTATTATCGAACATGAAATTAAGACCTATCTGAATGCGAAGCCCGTTCGACAACATTTGCATGCGGTGAATCCTAGAAAAGCACCCGCTATTAAGGTTGAGATAGAGAAACTGTTAAAATCTGGCTTTATCTATCCCGTTCCCTTGACGAAGTGGGTTTCAAACCCCGTTTCAGTTGATAAGAATTAGGGAGCGATCCGTATATGCACTGATTTCCATGATTTAAATCGTGCTTGTCCTAAGGATAATTTTCCCACACCATTTATTGATCAGATTTTGGATGAGTGTGCGGGAAGCGAGGTATTCTCCTTCATGGAGGGTTTTTTCGGATATAATCAGATTCAGATCAAATGCGAGGATCAACATAAAAATGCATTTATTTATCATTGGGGTACGTTTGCATATCGGAAGATGCCTTTCAGTCTTAAAAACGCCGGAGTCACATTTCAACGAGCTATGACCTTAATTTTTCATGATCTCAAAACGATTATCGAAGTGTATTTGGATGATCTTGCTGTTCATTCTCATCTGAGAGTGCGTCATCCATACCATTTGAGATTAGTATTTGAAAGATGCCTCCATTACCAGGTTAGGTTAAATCCTGATAAGTGCATCTTTTATGTGACGATTGGTCGCTTTCTAGGGTTCATAGTATCCAAGGAGGGTATAAGAGTCGATCCCTTAAAGGTTGAGGCAATACTTCAATTGTTTCCCCCGCGTAATATTAGACATCTTCAGTGTTTGTAAGGCATGACAAATTTCTTGTGGAGATTCATGGTTAATTTTTCCAATTTGACTAAAGGCTTTATGCATATTTTAAAGAAGGACACTACCTTTTGCTGGGATGAGCGAGCCCAGGAGTCCTTTGATGCTCTTAAGCGAGCCTTAGCATTGGCCCCCGTGCTTAGTCCACCTGACTATAGCCGTGATTTTTTTATTTATGTGGTTGCGTCCATGGAGACGGTTGGTATGGTTTTGGTTCAGGAATATGAGGAGCTCCATGAGCATGTCATATATTATTTGAGCCAGAACCTTATTGATGCAGAAATCTATTATTCTCATGTGGAGAAACTTGCCTTGGCCACCGTGCATGTTGTTCAGAGATTGAGACATCACATTCTCCTTTGCCAGACCTTGGTGGTGGCTCATGTCAATCCATTTCAATTCATCCTCACTAGAAGGATGATTGGGGGAAAATATAATAAGTGTATTGTTATTTTGCAATAGTTCGATCTCGAATTCGTTTTGCCGAAATCAAAGAAATCGTTGATCTTTGTGGAGCTCATTTCGGATTTTCCAAGTGTGGAGGAGGAGGAGGTTTATGAGGATACGTTTGTCGATGAGCATATTTTCCTTATCTCAACTTTGGACCCATGGTATGGGGATATCATTATATATTTGCAAACGTTTAAGGTCCCTAGTCACCTTTCACGGAATGAGCAATGACGATTATGTCATGTATCTAAGAACTACCTTATAGTGGATAACACTTTGTACCACCATGGGGTAGATTCCATTTTACGTCATTGTTTAACCCATGATGAGGCAGAGATTGTGCTGAATGATTGCCATGGAGGGGCGTGTGGTGGTCATTTATTTGGGCTTTCTATAGCCCAAAAAATATTAAGAGCGGGATATTTTTGGCCGTCGATCTTCAAAGATTGTGTCAATGCGGTCAAGAAGTGTCACCCTTGCTAGGTGTTTGCACGCAATACGCGCTCACATCCTGCCCCGTTACATCCGATTATCACCGTCGGTGCCTTCACCAAGTGGGGGCTTGAATTCATGGATTGCAACACAGCTTCGGCTAGGGGGCATCATCACATTATAGTGGTTGTCCATTATTTCATGAAATGGGCTGAGGCTATGCCCACGATTAAATTCGACAGTGAGACAGCCGCACATTTCTTTTTCAACCAAATTATTACTCGGTTCGGCATTTCGAAAGAGCTTGTCACTGACCATGGTAGGCACTTTCAGAATAGAATGATGGAAGAGTTGGCTTCGAAGTTAGGGTATAAGCAGGAGCACTCCTCTTCTTACTACCCTCAGGCGAATGGATAGGTTGAAACAGTGAATAAATCACTTAAGTCCATTATCCAACGAACCATCGCGCAAAGCAAGACGAATTGGCATATCATGTTATATCCTGCTTTGTGGGCCTATAAAACCGTGGTTAAGACTGCCACCGGTTTCTCTCCATATCAGCTCATACATGGGGTGGAGTCTGTCTTGCCGGTTGAATGCGAAATCCCTTCGTTGAAGCTAGCTATAGAGATTATACCAGACGCTTCCGCATTGGAGGAATGCTTGGTCCACTTAGAGCAGCGCTGGGATGGCTTAGTGGCTCTAGAAGTAAATAAGCGTCGCGTTAAGGTCCAATATGATAAGTCTATCCATCTGAGGAGGTTTAGTGAAGGTGATTTGGTCCTTTTATGGGATCAAGCAAAAGAACCCTTCGGGGCAGGGAAGTTTAATCCCATGTGGCATGGTCCTTACGTAGTCAAACATGTGTTAGAGAAGGGCACCTATGAGTTGGTGGATTATGAAGGGACAGCCTTGGTGAAGCTTGGAAATGGGCTCTATCTTAAAAAATACTATGCATGATCTTCAGCCAAGGCTAATTATTGTATATTATTGTACAATTTTTTGGATAGTTAGGTTTTCTTATGGTGATCGGGTTTGTTGATTAGCTTTCGTTTCTTATGGAAAATGTCAATGGAATCTTTCACTTACATAGGATTCGTTGATGGTGCTAGCCGCCACACTCAAAACTCAGCTTCTGCTACTTGGGTGATTTATACTCTTATGGGTCAGGTATTGTCTTCAGGAGGCGTATGTTTATGGTCTTCTTCGAAAAATGTTGTTGAATATAGTGCCGTTATCGAGTTATTGTGGGATTCCATTTCACATGGTGTTCTCTCTCTTGAGGTACGTATTGATTCGCAGTTAGTGGTTTCACAGCTTAATGGCTTGTATCGTATTAGGGATCTGACATTATTACGAAGATTCTTACGTGTGAGATTGCTAGAACGACAATTTGAGAACATAACATACATACATGTTTCAATAATTTTTAATCAAGTTGCTGACTCATATGCTAACTATGTGTTAGAATAGCATTTGTTTCATCGACCATAAGCATATCACAAACATACATTTTTACACACATGTAAATAAATAAAATCGATCATCATACAATTTTTTCATTAAACATCCAAAATGTGACGTCATAATACATAAGTTTCATAATACAAAAATGGGGTTTCCGAGCCACCAAAATATAATACACAGTAGTACAAAAATGAAACACTCTCAGGTCTCTAAGCCTGAGGAGGTGGAGGGGGCTTCTGATTATGGTAGCACACCACGGTTCTAGCTAGTCGTCGAAATAATCAAACGTCCCATGCCCATGGTACACCAACCACCTGGCGCTGCATGGCCTCAGTCAAGTCCTCGACTTGCGCCATGGGTACCCTATGTGTCAAGCATACAAGGTTTGTGTGGATGCTTTGGAGCGTCTGCTCCGCATCTACACCCATGATGTCATCTCCTCTTCCCCTCCGTCTAGTCGCCATGGTCCAACATCTGCATACACATGACAAATTGTCACTATGTGTCGTCACACCAAAACATGTCTTTTGAGTCAATATATCGAAAAACACACAAAAAAAGAATTTAATAATTCAAAAAACTTAAAAAGAGGGTTTGGGATTCGTTACCTATGTCGCCATATGCTGCTCCTAGTGGTAGGGGCATGTCCGGATCTCCTCGAAAATCTATCCTTACATAGGGATAGTCATCGATGGCAATGATCTGCCGCCGCCACCATGGAAAGAAGTCCGTTGGGTAGGGGTTAGCCACTCTACCTCCGCCCAGTCTGCGCATAACATTTTCCAAACGTCGTTGGGCCAGATCTCGAACTTCGTGTGGAGGAATTTCCACTCTAGGGCTTAGCCCCGGTACACGCTCAAAGAAGAATGTGCTCAGTATGCTGCCGAAACCGAAGTTTCTCACCCTGCCCATCTTGCAGTAATTGAGCAACTGCTTCATGTTACTCAACAGCGCAGTGCTCCAGTCGTACACTGTGGGTCTCATACACTCCACCGCATAGAAAATCAATGGCCGTGAGGCCTGGTGGAGTGAAGCTAGACCGACTATCCTGCCGAGTGCCAATAGTATGGCCTTCAGTCCCAGTACCTAGATCTCGTTTGTCGGGATTTGACTCCCAACCTTTTTCGTATCCGGAAAACGGTAGACCGCAATGTACTCATCAATGGCAAGGCCACCTCCGGGCCCGCGAGAGCGTAGGTCCACCACCTCTTCCCGTCGGGATAGTCCAGTAATAAAATATATGTCCTCAATCTCTATAGTGAGAGACATCCCATCAATGTGAAAAGAATCTGAGTCTAGATCCCAGTAATCTACTAGCATCTGTAGGAGTCTTGGTTTGGCCCTCAGGCTTCCAAGACACCAAAACTTATACAAACCGCATGCACGAAGAGCTTGTTAAACCATTAAGTCACCTTGAACAGCCTCTTCTACATCTCTATGTTCCCTCTCCCTCCATTCTAGAACCATCCTACATATAAAAAATGATTTTTGGTCATTATATACCTTAAAAATCCTTATGTGCGGCTGCATACGCGACTGTTTGCAAAACAACCGTGTATGTACGCGGTTTTGGGAGGTTTTTCTGCGTATGGCCATCCCTATACGCGGAAAAACACCAATATCTGTGTGGGCCGAAATGCCTATTTTAGATTGGCCTAAAAATTAAAATTGACCATGGAAATTGAAAAAAATTGCATGAAATGTGAAGAGGAGGACATGAGGAGTTACCTGGAACAAATGGTGTTGAATTTCGTCGGACGAAGCTCCCGGAATTTGAGTTGAAAGTTTTGAGCTCAAATGGGTAAAAATTTCAAATGATATGGAATTTTTGAATTTTTTACTATTTATAGTTTTTTTTTGAAATTTTTGAAATTTTTTACCCACTTTCTATAGTTTTGGACCATTTCTGACGATTTTGGACCATTTTGGACTAATTTGATGATGTAGGAGTCCATTTTGAGCGTCGTTTTGACCGTGGTTTTGACCCATTCATGCCGATTTCAGGTATTATGTCTAAACTGGCATACAAGTTAGGTTTCACATCCGTTTGCACTTTGCATAACCTTATGAACATTTCATTATAACCTTAGATACGAACCCATTCTATCTTGTCACGGAACCTTCTTGTTTCTTTTAGAAGTGACATGATGTGAATGGTAGAGCCTGACCATACATGGGTGCCCTAGTTAGTTTCTGTTTTGCATTTGGTGCCCATGCCGACATTTTTCCTTTAGGGTGTAGGAGTCCTTTGTATAATATTGCTATGACTTTGCGCAAGAGCCTCATACTCCTCTTGATCTTTTTGCTGGCCTTTTTTCCCCAAGAATCCCTTATGTCAAGTTGTAATTACATTATCATGAGTTTTTCTTGCCGTATTAAGCCTTATGTCGGCTTCCCTGACTTTGATTAGCAGCTATATAGCCCGATCTTATCTCATGTCTAGCCACGCAGAGCTATTTTACATATCCTTTGCAACTTGATTCCCCATTTTTTAGCAGGAGGGACTTTCCCCTGAGTGTCGTTATCCTACACATGTGTCCTTGCATTGAGCATAGGTATGTTCTGTTGCTTGGAACTAGTTTGTTTACCCCTTGACACTCGTCTCCTCCTAGTCTGTAACTATAAAACACTTTTATTCTTTTTCAAGCTTTTCAAAATATTTGAAAAGTCCAAAAAAATCAAAAAACCAAAAAGTCAGACAGGAAAAGATGTTATCTTTGGCAATAGTCGAGTCGTGTCGCCTTCTAACAAAGCACTGTATATCACATCCGTTGGTTGGGTTAATAGTTTGACTTTAGGAGCTGTACTCATTTCTCTGAGTTTATCTCCATCGACTGGTTAAGCTTCCAGTCCCTATGGAGCCTTTGTCAATGCCTCCTGTGTCGCAGAGATGTCCTTGTTTTTTATATTGAGTCTATGTTGCCTACATTCAATCACCATTCGCCTTTATGCTCTTGTTCGAAGGTAGTTGAAACCTGAGTCTGCCATTCCTCAATTCTCTAGACTTTGCATGTCGGCCATTCCCGGTACTGATATTGGTTGTGCACATTATGATCGAGTCCTTCCACATTATACAACTCTGCTGAGTACCTTGTGTTGGATGATGAGGGATGCCTTAATGCCCTCCTTTCAACGGATTTCATCCCATCGGCTTCATATCATTTATTCTGGGATAGGAATCTAGAGTCATTTTGAGTGCCTTGAGACTTGCAGTCATCAATGGCAGGTTCTCTCACCATCGACAGTTTTGGGAATACATCAATGTCCCCTGATCAATGGATTCTCTCAAGTGTTTGACCTCAACACATTTATTCACACTTGTTAGTTTGTACTCTAATACCTTCATTCCCATTTTCATTATCGGTGGGTGATCTCGCGTCTGTTAACGGTATACATCAATGACCGGTAATTAGAGGATGGACTACTATGTTCGACCTCGACACCTTTATTCACATAGTAGGACATGTACTCGTAGCGGATTGTGTTGAAGATCTTCTAGATTGGTGGCATTTCATATATGCTACCTCCTTGATTGTGCTAGTGTTCATGAGATTTCAGCTCTCGTGACTTGATTCCAGTGTATGTCAAATATCTTCAGCCATTATGGAGATCTTGATCCGTTATATATTTTCATCTTTCTAAGATCATGATCCTTTGTATATCTTCATCATGGAGATTCTGATCTATTTATATTGTACGTGGAGATGACCACACATGTCATATTCTGTATCATGCATATTCATGGCCATTGTACTCTTATGGATCCGGGACTGCTATATGTACTTGTAGTTATGTGCAGAGTTTGATTATTGTATTATACTATTTGATGGCTAGTTCTTCCACCTGGTTCTTCATCACTCCACTTCTAGGATGGACTTGTAATGTATTTCGACCATCGTATCACCCCTCTGACCTCACAAATTAGGGGGCATCTGTTACAGCTGATTTTACCACACATGGTGGATCACACATTTATGGCCTTCCCTGTCCCTCTGCAGACTCTTTGGACCCCATGGACCATTTTTGTACCTTTGATGTTTCCAAGATCATCCCTAAAAACATGCATTATTTTCCATACGTGACTTTTAAACCTATTCTCGTGTATATACACGGATATGACCCTCAAACCCGCATACACCGGGATGTGTGCAAAATGCCAAATAGTTTTGGAGTTTTCCTTGATGTGGATCCGAGTCACTTGTCTCTTGGCCTTCCATATGCCTTGAGATCGCTCGGATTTGACCTTCTATTATCCCATTGAAGCACTATATAAGGAACCCTTCGGATACATTGAAAGGAGAGGAATTGAAGAGCAAGAAAACTATAGTCCATTGTTGTCGGAGCTTATACTTGAGTCTACGTCCCTTTGTCCCTTGGAGCACTTTGTGTTCTTCCCAAACTTGCCTTTGCTTGTGAGCTTGCTATCGAGAGATGGAGGATTGAAGTGGTGGAGGCCTAGGTGGAGGACTCAGTTTCTCTGGTTCGCAGATGTGATGACATAGGCTTTCACTATTGTAATCTCTGATTTATATTAATAGAAATATCTTTTCCTGTCCAATAATGTGTATTTAAATGAGTATTGAATCCATGGATGCTTTTAAATGCTTATATGTTATTGATTATATATGCTAGAGTAGGTCTAACACCATTATATATCATGCTTGTCTTGTTTGCTGAATGTTGAGAGAGCAAATTGCCAATACACGTGAGAGTGGAAAAACTCAACGAGGATCTACATCAACCATCCGGAATAAGGTTTGTTTCGAGATCCTTTAGTGTTAGATGTTTTGTTTCTCTTGCATATGGGAAATGATTGATTTCTGCGGTTATTCTGTTTGTTGTGGTACTCCAAGCCATATGAAGTTTTCTCCATAATAGAAATCATAACAAAACCCTGATTACAAAAATAAAAAAATTGAAAAATAGTAGCAAGATGGAACATTCCGGTGAAGACCTTGAAGGAAAAATACTAGAAAAGTAAGAAGAAAACCAGTGTCTAAATAATCGTAATCAGGTACTGCAGAACCAAATCAAGGAGCTAGAAATTGAAAAAAAGTCGCAAGAGGAAAGAATCGAAAAGATCCATAATCATAACAATCTACTGGAGAACCAAGAAGCACAAATCCAGGAAAATGCATCCAAAAATCAAACTGAGGAAGTGAAGAAAGTATTTGTCGCAATCCAAAAGAAAGAAGAACAAACAACACCTACACCTTACATACATCCTAATTATAATCATCATTTTGACCAACGGCAAGGTCAAAATGAATATTCAAAGAAGACTTATGTGGACATGCAAAAATATCGACATACTAAGCAACAATTGAGACGAATCGTCCCACAAAAAGATCTCAGAGCTCCAATAAAAATAGATCTGGGATGGATCACAGCAGATATGATACGTCAATTCTCCCGGGGAATTCGTAATTCGTATCGGCTCATTTCCTCAAATGTCGCAAATACAAAGAAACCCCAAGACGACAGATTAAAGTAAATCAGATATTAAAGTCAATACATCTTTGAGGACAAATATTCCCTTAAAGGGACGACAATGTAATGAACGTAAAATTAAATAATTAATAATAATCATAATTAATTATACTTAACATGAAAGAATATAACCTTTCACTCACAATCCCCAAGCCTTATTTAATAGGCGGGTCATCAACCATTGTAATCAATCTATTATCTTTTATCTTTAAACCATTAATACATTTTCCCTATGGCTTATCCGATATTCCAGATATTTTGGTGATTATTGTGTGAGCGAAAGAATTGTTTGTTTCAGTATCCAACTACAAGATTTCCCTTTAACCTATAAAAGTTTTCCTCTCTGACACCAAGAAATTTTGTTGAGTCCATGCTAGATCCCATCAGTTAAATGAGAAATCACCATCTCTCAAAAGAGATGGTGTCTTCAATGTCCTCCAATGTTGATACTGAGGCAAAGTTCATCTTGAGCTTCGGTACATACAACAAATATGCCACCTTTAGAGATCCTCCTGACTCTAGTTGAAAGGTAATTGTTCCAACTCCCCCACAACACAATTGGCATGGGTGCCATGATCCTCATGAAAATATAATTTTTCCTTGACAAATTGGTGAAAAACTCATGTGTCCCTGTCATCTTATGAGAATCCCCATAATCCTCTAACCAAGAACTACTAGAAATTATGCCAGAAATACAAGAGACTAACAAAAAATATTTCTCAAACTTCTCAACAAACTCCTTAACATGATCTTCTGCATTTGTTGCTACCTGTTAAGACTTTCTCTTCTCTTTCTTTCATTTGGAAACTGTGAAGCATAATGGCCACACTTGTGGCATGCAAAGCACTTGACATTGCTCATGTTCTTCTTCTTCTTCATTGTCTGTGAAGTCGATTCTCCACCTATACTGTTCTTGTTCCTCCTTACCTAACTAGAAAGAGAATTATTCTTCTCTTCATCGGCATCTTTCTATTGGCCTCTAGATAGAGATTCTTCCAGAATCTCCTTTTGGATGAAGTCATCCCATAACCTCTCCCAATTAGGAAGATGTTCATGTGTAACGATCCCTTTGATTAAGGGTGCACATGGCTTGGTGAAGCAATTTAGGGGAATTGTAACTAATTATGGATCTCCCACTGTCTTCCCAACTTATCACAAACTTGTGTGATCCTAGTGAGATAAGAAACTATAGTATTAGCCTTGGACATCTTGGTGCTTATGAGCTCCTCCTTCAACACCATATTCTTGTTATGGTTATTACTATGATATAAGCTTGTCAGAACATCCCACATCACCTTAGATGACGTTTTCTCAGCGAAGTGAGGGATCAATTAATCCTTCACTACGTTCAAGATAATCCTCTCGACCTTCACATCTTCCAGGTTGTGAGCTTCCATGTCCTTAGAATATGTCAACGTGGTCACCATTGTGCTTGCAAACTCCCACAATCTATTCTCCATGAAAATTAGTATGACCCTCGCCTTACGAGGGATATAGTTGGAGGCACCCTCCAATTCGTCTTGATATCATATGTCGACTGATCCTTTTTTGAGTGCTTCCCACGGTCTGTTATGAGCTACCCAAATTTTCTGAGGCTGCTCTACGTCTACCCGACTAATCTGGCAGCTGCCCTACTTACCTGGCTTTCCCAAGGACTTTTTCTGGTCATTTGGTGGCTATCTACAAGTACCCGACCCTATTGACCCTGCTATACCTAGTTGTTGCTTATCCCGGTGCTACTCTGCCAGCTTCAGTCCTTCAATCAACTCCACACTTTGTCCACTACTGCATCCCAAACTTCCAGGTCCACACATGGATGTTGGCTACTGTCTCCGTCGGCATACTTTTTCACCGAGTGGCCTGCACTCTCGGCCGTTGGTAGTCTTCGTCGATCTGTCAACTGCTATGCAAACATGTCACTCGGACCATCCAACACCTACACACTTCTTCTCTCCTCTATATGGTCGTCCATCGAATCCTTGTATCGAATCCGCTCCTAGTCTCGCCGACGCGTTTTCTTCATGCCTATGCCCGACAGTTCTTCTCACGTCGGCTAACCTCCCATCAACTCAGCTAGCTTGATCCCGATCCATGTCTACCTTTTCCATCATAGCTCGAACGACTCCACTCCAACTTGCAACTCCTTCTTCCCGCGTGCACCCTTCTCCACTTGCAGTCCTTCATGCCCACCAAACTCTACCTCTATTGTCGATCTCCTGTGCTCGCGTAGCCTAGCTGTTGACTACGACCCTGTAGCCTTTTCATGCTTCCACTGTCAGCCCACCAGTCTGCTTCTACTGTCAGCTCACAACCACTCTAGTGGTTGTTACTGGGATCGTATATTGTATGGTCCCTACAGTTTTTTTCTTTTCTTTTAATTTGTAAAACTCTGCCAAATGTGATTTCCAACTTCAAGCAAAATTGGCTTTGAAACCATGCTAATTTTACTGAAGACAAATGATAAAAATCCTTGGCTCCCTTTTGCGGAAAATGATCCACATAGAAATACAATACGAAAAAATAGTTTATCTTATCACTTGATTGCTACTCTTTTGCTAACCCTTTGACCTTTGTTTTTTTTCTCTAGTCCTCCCTGCATACTTGGCTGAAAGTTCATCTCCAACCAATTAGTGAGATCTCACTCACTTTGTGCCATTGTTGTGTTTCATCTTCTCCTTGGGCTTCTTTTTATATCTCTTCAATGAGACAAAAATTCTAACCCTTGATGCCTTAAATTAGATCTCAAGCCTCACTTAAGATCAAGTGTTGTGACTTAATCTTAAGTTCACTTTTTATTCATTAGCCAACATTAAGTTAATAATGTACTTTTACTAAGTTAAACTTATGAAAGAGATACAATAGTCTCTTTCATTCTCAAGCAAGCTCCTAGAAAGGTAATATGGATGACTCTTGCATGCCAGACACTTGGCCTATGAAAAAGTGCTTGTCAGATGCTACAAAAATCAGCAAGCCCAAGTTCAAAACATAGTGAGCTTTTAAATCAAAAACAATGTTTATCACAACCTTAATCTAGCAAACAGCGCAAAATGCCATGTGTATTTTGCAAATTTTGATTGAATTCATAAGTCACTGTCAACATCGCCTTCACACTTATATCAATAACAACATAAGATCCCATTATTCGTCATCTATCTAAATTGTCATAATTGTAATGGGAGCTAATTTTGTACATTCCACATTTATTTACCACCATCAAATAAGTCTTGAAATCCTAAATACACCATGGACATCAAATTCTAGCCTTCTTGATGTGACCATCATACATGTAAGCCATCTAAACCACATTCCTTGTGTTGGGTGGAAAAACCTCCCATTGGTAGGACAGCTAGTAATCATGAGAGTGGAAAATAACACATGCAAATAAAGTGCCATCATGTTTGGTGGTTATTAATGATGATGTTAATCATTAACATATACATTACATTTTATAAGACAGACAACATCAACACTAACATGATATGAAAAGACATAATATACATTAAAGCTAATATCACCATCAATATACGCGTTAGGTATACATCTCTAATATGCCAGATATAGATTTCTAATATGTCAAACATGACACCTTAAATTTAAATGAGTGATACATCTCAAATTTAATTTAAAAATAGAGATATCATTAATAATATAAATCACTAACATACAGACAATACATTTTATAATTAAAACAACATCTACATCAACATGATATGGAAATGCACAACATAAAGTAACAATAATATCAAAATCAATATATCACGGATGATTTTAAGGAACCATACTTATTTGAAAGTGTGAAAATGTTTGCGAATCTTACAAATTCTTAAAACGCCAACTATAAAATGTTTGGCGATATTTTTCAAAAAATATTTTTAATTTCCAAGGATTTTATATCGTTATATAATAATTTGGTGATTTTTAGGATGAAAATTTTTTACCCCATCAAAATTGGGCGAAATAGGGCTTCAAAAAATGCAAAATGGCGAATCTTTTTTTGGAGAAAAACATGGAAAAATAGCCCATGGGCTAAATTTCACCCCTAAAATTTTTCCTTCAATATATATGTCAATTATACATCTCATATCAAATATAAATTTCAAATATACATCTCAACGATTAAATATATACATGTAAAACATTGATTTAAGTTAGATCTCCCACCATGGCTAAAGGCATTAGTACCTCCACCACTAGAGCTAGAGGCATCAATACCTCCATCATATAATAACATAGAATGTAACACCTAATATATTTCCTTACTATAAACTATATCACTCGACATAACCATATTGTCTAAAGCATCAATAAAAAGTGTAGCGGGTGTAGCAATTGGTCGATCAACAACTAGAGGAGATGGTGGTCAGTTCAATATTGGAGTCAGATCAGATTGTGGCATGTTTGGTATTAGAGGAGGAGATGGTGCTTAGTCTAATAATGGAGGAGGATATGGTAATTGGTTTTACCATGGAGAATAAGGTGGTTAGTTTTCTCATGGAGGAGGAGGAGGAGGTGGAGAATCATTTTCCTTAGTAGAAGCATAAAGATAAGAAGATTGTTGGAAGGCACTTAACCCCTCAAGTAGGTTAAGGGAATTGAAAAAATGATGCATTAATAATGTCATATTGTGTGGAAGGTTCATCCACATCGATGCAAGGTCAAGATCTTGCCTGATCTCCCTAGCTTGTATAGGGACCACTCCATGGTAAGCAATTAGTGCACATGTTTGATCCATCACCTCTTGACATAAGTCTATGATATTTCTTGTGTTGCATGCTAGGTATCAACACTTGAGGAAACTCATTAACCTCAACCATATATTCATCCTATAGGGGAGGAACCTCTCTAATATACATGCCAACGCCTATAAAATATTAGACAATTTAAACAAAATGTTATAATAAATTACATGTGCATTAAATATGACAAAAAAATTCAACTATATTGATAAAAAACATAACAATAATGTTAGCTCTAGCATCTACTAGCTTGAATTGACTAAATATGATGTTCATATATCCTTGCATATGGCTAATGTACAAGATCGAGGGTGTGATCATCGTCCCTAGCTAGCAACTCCAATGCATCTGAATTTTTTAGTCTACATGGACACTTTGTCTGGGCCCTCTTAGGAAACATTTGATCCCACATGTGCATACACACATCACTCATCAACCTAGGATGGATACAGTTGAATGTCATCTGTGTGGGAGGAAACCTACCAAAAAATAAGGTAAATATATTTAAATGGATTTGATCTGAACATGAAGATAATTCTCCCATCATACATAATAAAATAGTGACCTAGAGAAAAAAAACCTTTGTAAAATTATGGCAAACCACTTAATTAATTTAGACCTTGGAACTAAAGTATCTACATAATGATTAGAAGGAAATTAATGAGTTTCCCATTAGAGGTCTATAGTGTGCCAGTGTCATGATCATAAGCAACACACTCTTAAAGTCCTCTATTCAAACACATGTAAGTCTAATTGGCCACCAACAAATTGGAAGTCATTAGGGTCAATGATGCCCTTATTGACATATGAAAGCTAAATATTTCCTGCAATGTCAAGTGGGTGATTGGAGAATTGGAAAAATCCTCCTCTCTTCTCTAGATAACCCAATAATGAAATAAATGTACTCCTTTGTAAGTCAGTACCTAAGATAGGGATTGACCCTAAATTCCCACCTTCTATGATCAAAGTGACATATCAACTACATCAACAAGAATGTGTTTTCTTTGAGGGTTGTATCCTCATAGAACTTGAGGAGGTCAACATTCCTTAAAAGGACACGAGTTTGTGTTGTAATACGGTGAGGATACACGCCCCTCTCCCTCTCTTGGGCCTCCCATTAACGTAAAAAGTTGTATGGGTCAACTTGCTACTGCTATTGCTATTTATGAGGAGGTCAACATTCCTTAAAAGGACATGAGTCTGTGCTATAATAGGGTGAATATATATATATCCTTATCCCTCTCTTGGGACTCCCATGGACATAAAAAGTTGTATGGTTCAACCTGCTACTATTATTGCTAGTTTTGTTATCATCATTGTCTTTGATTCACATACAAATTTTACTAGGCACACACACACATATACAACATAAGCAATATATATAGTAAATGGATTTTTTTAAAATTGTGTAAAATAGACCAATGCACCTTAACAATAACTACATTCGCGATAAGGAAAAAACCTTCTAGTGAAGGATTTTATAGAACTTCTAAAAAAATTCTCCCTTTTTCGTTTAAAGTGGAGGAGAGCAAGCAGAGGTTTTAGTGATTTTTTTTGTCGGTGTGCCTAAAACATTATGATGCACTAGTGTGTTTTAGTAATCAAACGACCCAATACTCCATGGGTACAAGTGTACCGAATAAACAATATGTACAAATTACATTGGTGCTCCACTTTGGCCAAGACGCACTGGTGCTCCACATTGGTCTATGCACATAGGTGCTTCAATACCGATATGCACTAGAGAGCCAATATCTCCCCCCCCCACCCAAAATGATGCTCTTATTTGATAATGACACACTAGTGCTCATTTTTTGGTATGGGTGCATCGATGCTCATCTTTTGGTACGGGCACATTGATGCTCATGTTTGAAGTATATGCACATTGATGCTCCTTTTTGAAATATTAGCGAAACGGTGTTCCTTTCTGAAATATATGCGAAACGATGCTCCTTTCTGAGATATATGCACACCGGTGCTCATTTTTTAGGCATATGTGCAATGGTTCTGTTTTTGAATTTTTAGTAAACCAATGCTCTTTTTTGAGGCTTGGATCATTGATGCTCATAAAATGCCGAAATACCGAATACAAATTTGCATTTTTTAAAAATAATTAAAAGAAGAAGGAAAAACCTAAAGGTGACTCCTTAAAAGAGTAAAAAGTGAGGGCTTGTTTTAATTATTCATCTCACATGGGAGAAGAGGAAAATGAAGTGTCTCTACGTGAGAATGCAATACAAATAGCCATGAATACAAGGGAAGATAAATAATATTTTTTTTTCGAAAATAGGAAAACCTATCATACATTAGAGTGTCTCTACATGAGAATGCAATAAAAATAGCCATGAATACCAAGAAATATAAAGGATATTGCAGCTAAGTAACTAATTTTTCCCTCTTCATTATTGTATTTCTCATTGATTTTATTTCTATTTTATTCCATTTTCACCATTGTTCCTAATAGTTTAGTTAGTTTTTCTCTCTATATATTTTTGCAGGTTTGAGGGTTTTCATATCTCTATTTGCAGGTTAATGGTGGATTTCTTTTAGGGTTTTATATCAACATAAATGGCTAGAAAAAGAGAGTCAAGTTCAACCAAGAAATGGGTATATTTTTGTGTAGAATGGTTGCATATCCCCAGTAGTGATTTTCTTCATGTTATTTTTGGTTTCTCAATATTGATATTTATTTATTAGTTGTTTTTTGTTGTATTTTTAGTTCATTTGAGGGTTTTACTTTTATTTGCAGGTTAATTGTGGATATTTTTTAACATTTTACATCAAGGAATACAAATATAAAATGAGGGGCAAGATCAACCAAGAAATTAGCACACTTTTTTGCAACATGTATGCATGTCCAAAAGGATTTTCACCCCCCTTTATGTGGAAGTTCATTGGTTTCTTTGACCTACATGGTGTTTTTCTTGGTGCACCGGTGCTACCCTTTTGTCTAAGAGAACCAATGCTCCATTTATGTGTTGGAGCATGAAATATACTAGTGCTCTTCAAACATTTTCCATGTAACAATTGAGTGGTTTTGTAATTACAACAAATACACTTATTAAGTGGCTTGAGTGGTTTAACACAGTCTCACTATGGTTTTGTATGGGTGGGCGTTTCACTACCATTACTATATAGTAATGATTAACATTTCAATATTAGTTATTGTACATTTTCATAGCATTATTTCTCTGTTTATTTCTTATGTTTTATTTCATATGCTTCCAACTAGAATTTTTTATTTGAAATAATTAAAATTTTCATTTTTTAAAATGTAAATAAGAGATTTATTAATAAAAAGGGATAAGAAATAACACTTGAAACATATTAAAAAAGTTATGATATCACTAAATTTTAATAATCATGTATTTATTAATTAAATTCGATTGATAAATATTAAGCATACACGAAAATTATTATATACAAAACAAATATATCGTAAAAATGAATACAAATACTAATAATGTATTAATTACATTTTTCTTTTTTTATAATAAATACTTGATTTTTTTATTGGATATAACCAATACTATATTTAATCATTATAACATCGATGCTTCTTTTAATCTTGGAGTGCTGACATCAATGCTCACTTTGGTTTGGGCGCACCAATGCCCCTCTTTGATCCTAGAGCGTTGACATAGATGCTTCACATTAGTGTGGGTGCACTAGTACTACTCATCTTTTAGGTATGGGTGCATCGATGCTTTTTAAGGAATACGTGCAACGGTGCTTCTCTGTGGAAATTAGCGTACCAATGCTTCTCTTTGGAAATATGCACACTGATGCTTCTCTTTATAAATAGGCGCACCAATGCTTATATTTTAGAAATATGTGCATTGGTTCTTATATTTTATAAATTGGTGCATTGGTGCTAAAAGACGGCCTTAGAGAACTAGTGCTTGCCTTAGAGCACTGGTGCTTGTATGATTAAACACACACACACACATTGGTGTGCATTATATATTATATAGCACCGGGAAAAAACTTTTTCTATAACCTCTGGCCATCCAAAAAAAATTAGTATGATTGAATCTCTATTATAACCTTCGCTACAACTCCCCCTACCAATAACGAAGGTTGTAGCGGAGGGTTTTTTGACAATTTATGCCAATCTTGTAACACTAAAATCCTTGCTACAACCTCCGTTAGGAGGTGTTTCCCTTGTGGTGATTGTATGTGGTGTGGCATATGACGCACACAACACAAACAATGCTCCTTATAAATCCTTATTACACCAATAAAGTGGATTTGGTTGTTATTATATTATTATTGGTGCACCACTTATATAGGGGCATTGACATTGATCGATGCACTTCATATGATCTATCTTATAAAAAAATGTATGTCCATCCAATCAAAACCACACCCATAAGTTGGGATTTATTTTTGTGTAGAATTAATGGTATGCTTGATATATATGATGATACAAATAATGATGCCTCCATACATTTGCTAGAGCATTGATAGATCCATGATATTTTTACATATAAGACTTTCAACAATGTGTTTATAATATCAAGAAGCACTACAAATGATGCTTTTAAATATTATAAAGAGCTCCAAAAAAACTCATGATTTTTAATTATTTGTATGTTTTAAATACTAGTGCACTTACTGTGAAATGATGCATCAGGCGTAATGCTATTGAATTTTTATAAACACATCGAAAAACATTGGAATTTGTTTTAATTTAAACAAGGCTTGTTAATGTGCTTGATATGTATGTACACTGCTAATGGTGCATCTATAAATTTTCTATAGCATTGAAGGGCCAGCGATATTTTACATAAAAGAACTCAATGGTGCAAGTTAGACCGATGTCTCTTGTTATGGTGATACTTAATCCTTGATTAAAAGGGAATGGTTGCATTCTAAAAATTATGTACATGCATTATATTTAATATCAACGTATGATCCGCGAGATGGGTGTTAGTTGTGGCACTCATACTGTAGGATCCATGTACAAACATAAGTCTTAGCATGACACTTCGAGTGGGACATTCCTCTTCACGGGGATTGAAATGTCAATGCCTACACTATAATGGACCCCCTTTATTGGACACCAATGTGGAAATTGCTCTAAAATTGAGCCAACATCTAGCTTTGGCGATTGAGAGGAAGACTTGTTATCCTCCCCACCAAGTTTAACTCTTGTTGATGATGTTTCTCTTCGTAAGCCAATTGTGGTTGAGGCTCTTCTGAACCATGGGGTGTGTCATTACATGTCCAATTATGGTTGAGGCTCTTTATGAACCATGAAGTATATCATTATATATAAAAAAATCAAATCATAAATAATTTAATTTAATTTTTTATTGAATTATGAACTTAAATTGCTTCTACTTGGTTAAGAGTTAGTCTTCCTCCCAAAATCCATAAACACTAACACAATTGAAAACCTACTCCTTTGTGGACCACCAATATATTATTTCATACAACTCAGTTTTGTTTTTATAAATTGATGCAGTTACACATACAACTCAGTTTTGTTTTTATAAATTGATGCAGTTACACGTTGGATAGATTTGAGGATACTACTACACCACTCACCTTTACTTTTAGTAAAGAATATTCCCTACTTTGATTAATACAAATTCGTATATATATAAAGCTCTCCACTCACAAAATCAAATTTAGTTTAAAAAACGATAAAAACTATAAACTCCAGTAATATTTCTAAAATAATTGCATTTCCATAGTGTCACCATCCTCGTATAGGCATAGTTATTATTGAATAGAAATTATAATGTACGCTTCTTTACACACGAAACTTGATCCCACTTTCGAGGAATGCGGATTATTTTTGCATTAAAAAACTGAGAGAAGCCAAGTTGTATGCAATGCTTGTACCCATAAAAGTGAGAACAATAGAATTATTGATTGAAGTTTCTTGTGCAACACACCTTGATCACTTTTGGTGGTGACAAGGACGTGCAATGCAAGAGCATTATAGGCCAATGGATGGATCTTTGTCTTTTATTATTATTGAATATGGACTATCATGTCATGTATCTTTTGGATGGTTTTGTAAATATGAAATTTTGGAGTTAAGTGAAGTGGTTGTTTAATGTGAGGACAAAGGTTAAGTGTAAGTTGGAATGATATTTTTTTTTAAAGTTGGTAAATAGGATAAATTTATTTTTAAATTTTAAATTTTGTAAAAGTTTTTAATATATATATATATTTTCATATTTAATATATAAAATTATATAATTATTACATTTAAATTTTGTAATGGTGTTTAACATATTTTTCATTTTTAAGATATTATAAAAATAATATTATAATAAGATATTGTTGTATGTTTCTTCGGATGCGGGTGTTTAGCATGGAGTGGATGGATGGATGGCAAGTGGTAGCTCCTCGCCCACGTTCCTCCAAGCATAGAATGGTCATGCAGGTCTTTTTAGCTGCATTGAGAGACGTTTTAAGCATGCAAACATGACTTCAATCTGCGAATTCTGTAATGGTTTGCTCTGTCATGGTGAATTTCACATGGCCCCTGTACCAGCAAGACCGTCATGACCTCCTTGCTATGTTGTCATGTACCTGGTCTGGGCACCAACGAACTCTCCACTTGCAAGGAAGGCGCTATAAGAGGTGGAAACAAGAGAAAGACTCTCATTGTGCAAATATGAAATATCACATTCTCGTGTAGAGGTCCATAAGCTCGTCCCGTGGTCTCCATTACCGGCAATTTCTAGCAGGTCTGGTGCATTGGGACATCTTCTCGGTGAAAGTTGGGAAAGGGAAATCCATTGTCTAGCATCCCAAAGCCTAGGAAAGCCTCGACTTGGCTTGGTTTTTCCCCATTTTGTTGGCCATGATATTTCATGGGAAAGACGCGAACAACATCGATTGGGAGGCCCTCTTTTGTGAAGAAACCCTAGGCCATATCCACGACTCCATTGTGGCCATGGAAACTGAAATCTTCAGGGAGTTTCGGCTTCGGCTCAGCCAAAGGTTGCAATTTCAAACTATTGGCGTCTAAAGTTTATTCTCTCCCGAGCCATGAGAGAAAGGGAGATTTTGGAGATTTAGTGAAGTTTACTGTCAGCACCTTTAAGGACGATGCTGAACGAAGCCTGGTCCACATGATAGACATCATGCAACTCTTAGAACCGCCCTTTCAGCGCACCTACAAGGACACCAAAGAGACTAACACCATCAAAGCCAATGAAGACGAAGCTGAATCCACCAAGAAGATCTAGTGGCCTAACTCCGTGATACATGTTCTGCCCTCTTTTACTCTGTTCATGATTCACTTCATACCTATTTTTTCTTAACCTTTTTAGATATGAGGCTGCTAATATATAAAAGCTAGACAACTAAAACTATATTTAGATATTCGGTTTAGACTCTTTTGGATATTACCTTTTTTAGTCCCACGATCACGGCCTAGCTCCATGTTTAATAGAAAAAACACTTCTTACTTATTTAAAAAAAATATCGTTGTACGTTCAATATAGTCTCCCATTGTACTCAATTGCTATAGGAAGTACTCAGACCTCATTTCAAAAATATGATGTCATTTTCTCAAAAAGCATAAACCTTAATTGATAAAAATGACTTTCTGACAACATTCAAGACATTGAATAAGCTAATAAGCATTTACTAATCTGCTTTGGTATTTGAGAAGGAATGTTCATCATTCCAAAGAAAGACACCACAAAGGAATTTGGGACACCTCATAAGAAATATTATATTCCCCATTATAGAAGATGAAAGATTTATTTCCCATTATAGAAGATGAACAATATATTATTTTTGGATTTTGGAAATGATTGAACAACATTCTCTGCCATGCATGTGTTCCGTGAAAAAGAATGAATGTTTTCACTTGTTTGCTCTTGCATATCAAGATTTCATTAACCAATGAGGGGTTTTAATCTAATAAAATGGTTTCAAGAAACATATAATAGCTGACGACTATTTTAACAAATCCATATTTATTGAGATCCATTCATGGCAGTAAAATTCATGTATGGGCTGCATCTATTTCAAAATCTGGTATTTAAATTTAGACAATGTGTGCCATGTTCAATACATCGGACGGAGGCCATGTCCTCCATGTCTCTGGGAGAAAGTAGAATCCATTGGATAAGATGAACCGTACGGTTTTTGGAGCTTGACTGGCATAACATAACCAGGTCTGAAATGGCCCACAATAAACATAATATACATGCCATGCTAGTTGCATTGCTGTATGATGTATCCATGGACACAGAAACGGTGCCATGGTAAGTTTTCTCTTGCTACGCATGTGACCACCACCCATTTCAATGGTAGAGTATTTCTTTTTTATGTGGCAGCAATGGCGCCAACAACAAAAAGCAAATATACAGTAATTGCCTGCCTGCTCTGCTTTTCCCTGACAAATTGTATAAGACTGACTACAATGACATAGATGTTGCAGCGTGGATGTGAACTGAGAGCTCATAAGCTTTTTCCAGTTCTGTGCAGGAGGTGAGGACTGCCGGACTTTGATAATTCCTCTATGAGGTACCTAGTATACAATAAAAGACAAAGGAATAAAAACATCTAATCATAGTCGCTAACAAATCTATCTATCTATTCCCATTGAAAACAGCCACATTATTCATTAAAGATAGAAAGAAAGCAGCAGCTACCGTGCCCTCAAAACAAAAGGTTTACAGCATTCAACAAGTCTGTCTCAATGTTTTTATAAGAAACCAGTAAAACAAGGTAACATGATATCGGGTGTACGCCTGTGTTTTGGACCTCCTCCACCTGAAATTCTCAGTGGTTTGGTAGAAACCAAATGCTGCTGATAATTAAATTACTGACTCATTTTAGGTTCAAACTGCTAATTTTGTTCCTCTAAAATTAAGCAGCATTAGCACTGTGATTCCCGAGTCAATATCTTAATTTTCTATTGCACGCTGGAATCCACAGCCCATAAAATATTTTTCCTCTAAAACTAAGCAGCATTTGCATTGCAATTCCCCAGTCAGTATCTTAATGTTCCTTTGCACGCTGGAATCCTCAGCCCATAACTTTTTCTTCCCTTAAAATGGAGCATCATTTGCAATGTAATTACCGATTCAATATCTTAATGTTCTTTTTCGCCCTGGAATCCACAGCCAACCAATGGATTCTTACAATTTTTCAAAATGATTCCTGACAGATATTCGAAAATGCAGTACACTCGTATTTTCCTTCTGACTACATTGAGAACTCATGTTGTCGCACCTAATAGTAGATATCATATTATGCAGCCTCTAAATCAAGGTCCCCGAATCAAGATATCCCTGAACATCAACTTTCTTGTTTTTTGTTTGTAGTATGCAATTGCTTGTTTAGATTCTTTCGGTGGAAACCGATAGCTTTACTATTTTTTAAAGATTTTTAATAAATTTAGAACTCTAAAACACATTATTTCTTAAGATGCAATGAACTCTAACCTTAACATTGTTGAAACGTTGAATTAACTGGATCGCTACTTGTACAGGTCAAGGTGTAGAAGGTAATTTGGTGGAAAATGAGCTGTTACAGTCTATCTGTTCAATGACAAGGTAATTTCAAGCCAGCAAGCCCCGGAGTTTGGGTTAGGGCAGTTTAATACCAAAAACCAACAATTTAGGGCTCTCTTTGTAAGTTTCCATGTGGAGTGAGGCATTAATGTTGGAATGCGTTGAGAGTGTCGGATCCCACTGTAGCATGTTTTCTCGTGAAACACTCCGAACATTAAAACTATTTATTAGGGCAATGAGTATTGTGTGACTCTCTTACGAATAAGATTAAAGAGCCCAAGGAGTGTAATAATTTAAGTTACCAATCATGAAAAAAATTGTGGTCATGAAAAAAGCTGAAGTTACCAATCAAATTCAAAACCAACTACAGTAAACTTCATAATTTATTAATTCAAGCAGTGTATTGCGAAAGATCCATAATGACAACTGGTGTACACATCCAGTGGAATTAGCTCTATCAGGATTCCCTAAGATAGAACCTAATACCCATTGTAGTTACAGCTTATGCTCAATCTCAAGACTAAGAACATGTTCCTCATTAACTTACTTGGTGGACTGATAATTGACAGAAAGTATAAAGACTGCTAAGAATCGTCGATCTGTCATACTTTTTTTAATTTTTTTAATTTTTGGTGACATAAAAAATTCTGTTGAAAGCTGCAAGGCTCTGGAAATTCAAGTACATTGCACATATCTACTCACTAATGTTTCTCATTCCTAATTTTAGGTTTTCAGCCCTAGAGATCAATGTATTCTGACCAGTCCGGATGAACCCATTGACAGGGGTTGGTAATTAAAGGTGGGGTCCTGAACACGGACTCTGCACTACCAAACGTGGTCAGCCCATGTGTGTATATGTTGGATTCTTCTATCTGGACTGTTTGGGGTTTTTCCCTCTTTCAATCAACTCTCACATGCTTCCTTCAGCCCAGTTTGTCTGTTCACTGAAAGCAATCAGCTTGGTCACTGCACCCATTTGTCTCCATTCTCTGAAACCGCCCCGCCATGCGAATCCGACAGGGAACGCCCTTGACTGCTATTAAGACTAGTGAAAGCCAAGGCCAGCAGTCGTGCTTTCAACTACTAATTAGGAAGTACTTCTTAGCCTTACTATATTGAAGAATCTTATTGTGTCCTAACGGCTTATCTGTTGTTGCCATCTCCTGGGATAAGCAAACCCAAAAATCCAAATCTTTTCTTGCGTTGCCTTCTTCTCCTCAGATGCCATCAAAGTGAGAAATCAGGGCATCGGTGGGTGTCGATACGGTCATCTAAGTTCTAACCATGTAATGCAAAAAACCATTTTAGTTTCCTGGCACAAATCCTGAGGTTCAGCTGAGTTTCCCTGTCTGTCCATCCCGACGTGCCCTATGTGTAAATATACATAGAGTTGTTATTGTTCAGAAATAACCCATATCGAATCCTACCTTGGAAACCAATAGCCAGTTCATTTCTGAATGACACTGTTTTCGTCGTCATCCATGGCTAACCGGTCCCCTCCCATCAATCAAGAGATCAGTCGAACGGAAATTCAAGCTGCAATTGCTAAGGCTGCGGAGCTCCGAGCACTTCATGCTGCATTGGTGCAAGGCACCAGTCCTGGAAAGCTCAAGCCACAGACTTGTCCTTCTCCATCAGGTTCCAGGCATTCTGCTCAGGATTATCCCGTTTTCACGCCTGTAAGTGTAATTTTCTGGCCTTGATTTGCAACGGCCATTATGAATTTTGCAGTTTTCTGTCAGCTGTGCACCGTTGCCATTAGAGCGCAGTTGCCACTTGGGTTGTGTTGGATATGAATACTGCATAGCCGTTATTGTCTTAGCATCCTACTTTCCATTGTTTTATACATAATTCTGCCTGCAAATTGTTTTGATTTCTTAGTAAGCACGATAACGATCCAAAAAGTGATAACCTTGTGGTATTATGTTGTTTTGGAGCTCCAGTTCTTGGATTTCAGCAGACGCTGTCTCTTCCACCGCTTTCCGGTTATTTTGTATTCATCAGTGTATAGGTTTCCAATTAAGACTAGAGTATAGTGAAATGTTGACATATAGCGTTTTGAAGGTTGGTTATACCTGAGCATAGAGTCGGGATATACAGCCCTCTTATACAAAGTGATTAAAGCATAACAGAAGATCATTTGCAAGTAAAATGTTGCATAGTAATTAAGAATTTGAGAAGTATGCTAAAAATTGGTGGGTATTCTTCCTTTCTCCCTTGATCCCTTAGTTTTTAGCAAGCATCTGAAGAGAATGATGTCTTCTGGAATTCATGATAGAATTTCATTGTCCTCGTGTTGAATGGCAGAGTTAAATATGCATCATTGGTCCATAATGTTAAATGGAGTAGTCTGGAATAGGAGATTGATTTTTTTTCCTTTCACGAAAAATATCATAGTCCAAGATGTATGCTTGATCTTTCCAAAATTTGACAGTCGAGAAAAATCTCATTTGTCCTTAAATCGTTTTGAATTCTCAACAGACTTATGACGATGAAACCATGCCTGCATATCAACAAATTATATCAGATCCCAGACGAAGGTCTTTGAATTGGGATGATGGACAAGAAGAGGAGGTTGAAAGCACTGGAACAGAAAAAGAAAGTCCTCTGTTTGCTATGAGAAGATCCTCTGGGTTGTTTAGTAGAGGGTTTGCCTCTTCCACAATAGGTCATTCTTGTAGCACAAACTCATCAGCTCACCATGCCACTGTTTTGCGGACTCCCCAAGGAAATGGTACTCCTCAACTACCAAAGCCTAATGAAATTGTTGCCATGGACAGCAAGAAAACCCTAAATGGATTGGGGGGATGTGTGTCCTGTAATAGATGTAAGCCTACGGCTCTTGGTAGAGAAAGTACAACTGTGGTCCCTTTAGCAGAATCCCAATATGTGGTTGAGGTGCCTCAAAAGGATAAGGCTAGCAATGGTCTGTTCAAGTCATGGTTATTTTCTCTAGCAAAGAAGAAGGTCAATAAAACTCAGACTTCCCCAAACAAGGCTGAGCCTGCCTACTTCTACCAAAGCATGGAGGAATGGGTAGTGGCCTTAGAAGCATTGAAGCAAAAGCTCATACTGGCTAATGAGAACAGGGATTTTGCAGTGGCCGAGGTTGCAGATTTGAAATCATCCATGTCAGAACTCGAGAAGAAATTGAGGGAATTAGAGTTATACTGCCAAGATCTAAAGCATGCATTGAATCAGACGGTTCAAGATGGGGATATGGGAGGTTCTGATAAAACAAAAGCAAGGAATCATGAAAAGGAAGGCATATGCAGTGAGTCCTACAAAATTGGAAAGAAAAATCCTTTGCCTGTCAGCTCTGAAGTGATGGTAGAAGGTTTTCTGCAGATTGTATCAGAAGCAAGGGTCTCTGTAAAACAGTTCTGCAGGACGCTGGTAAATCAGATAGAGGAGCTGGATGAGAAAGCAATGGAAAATCTTAGCCTCCTTCTGCAGCCATATAATGTGAATCTTACTTCTAAGGTTACTAGAGGTGTTATGTATCATTTGGAATCTCTCATAAATCAGGCCATTTATCAAGATTTTGAGAATTGCAGCTTTCAAAAGAATGGTGCTCAGACCATTCTAGATTTACACGAAAGTTGTCGGGAAAATTTTTCATCCTTTGCATCATTGAGAAATTTGAGCTGGAGTGAAGTCCTCGGTAAGGGAACCAGATATTACAGTGAAAGTTTTAGCATGTTCTGCGATCAAAAGATGGGTTTGATTGTTTCTATGTTAAACTGGACAAGAACTTGGCCAGAGCCATTATTACAAGCATTTTTTATTGCAGCAAAATGCATATGGCTTGTACATTTGTTGGCTTTTTCCTTCAACCCTCCATTAGCTATATTCAGAGTTAATAAAGCCAGCAATTTTGACCCTGTTTATATGGAGGATATACTCACAGACAGGCATAAGAGACAGGTTCCTTCAAAAGTTCGAATTATGGTGATGCCTGGTTTTTATGTTCATGATGACATACTGAGATGCAAAGTATTATGTTGGCACAAAAGTGGGGCCTGAAAGATGTTTTGCCTGCTCTTTCCTTCATCATACCAGAATTTCTTGCCTCAATTCTTTATTTATTCAAACATCTTATGTTTATCCTGCCCATGAGTGCTCACAAAACTAGATATTAATCAGGTGGGTTGATTTTATGTAAGAAGTTTTCAACTGTAATGAGAGAAAAGCGTAGGTACTATTTCAGATGTGGATGCATGATTACTATGTCTGTAACATGCCCATTGTGTTCTCGTTTTCTCATCCTTTGAAGTATATTCCTGCTTTGGATTTCAGAACTTTGAAGTCATACCTGTTGTATAGGTTATTGGATATAACATCAGTACACAAGTATCCAGTTTTTTTAATGTAGTCTGCATAACCACTTCATTTGTTTTTCCTATGCACTAAATTCCAGCTTTCAAACTGATCACTCTTATACTCTTGTAGAGAATCAGGATTGCTTGTTCTGAGGAGCAGAAGCAAGCATAGTATTTTACTTAATGTAAACTACATGTCAATTAAAATAGTTTTGACTCGAATTTTGTCAGATATGAATAGTGTTAGCATTATCTCTGTTAACACCACTCCTTTTACGGTACAACAGACTAAAGGAGCATCAAGGAGTGTTTTATAATTGTAAATTTGTAGGAAGCATTTCAATTTGAGTGTTGGAATAATGTTAGCAGTTTCTTTCACTGCTAGCACCAAATCTTGAACGGTAAAATAAAATACAACCAACATTCAAGGAGTGGTTGATAATTATGATGGTATTACTAGTTACAAGTAGGAAAAACTGTGTTTATAGAGATCTACTAAATCTTTGCACCAAAATAATTGCTTGCAAAATGAACACTTGATTTTTACATTTTCAAAAATAATACTTCCAGTGTAAAAGCAGGATAATGGAATGCCTAAATCTTCGCTGTTCGTAATGCCTAACTTGAATGGGGACAATTTGAGTTCATATTGGGCTGCATTCTGCATTCTGTTGATCATAGCTTGTATATAGCTTAAATGTTGGAGTGACTGCCATGTTGGGAACCTAAATCTGATTCAGACATATTTTCGATATTATAGGTGAGTAGGATTGCTTATAACCTATCAATCAATGACATTTTTATTTAGTCAAGGATAGCAAGTAGAAAGGCTTGACACAGGGTCTTGATGCAACTCTTTCCCATCTTCTAATATTGGTTTTGTATGTGTTCCATTCTTTCATAAAGAGGCTGTGGGAATCCTGTTCAGTGCCATCTATTGGTGGTTGATGGAATGAAATTATAGTAAGTTATGATTAAATCATTGGATAATTGTTATATTGCTCATCTCAAGTGAGTGTGATCTCTGGCTATGTAGTTCATTTAGAGACTCGTGGCCTGCTTTTTGTTTTCAAAGCTGTGATAGGTGTTCAGGTTCACAAGAGGAATATGAGACTTTGTCTAGTGTGTAGGAGGGGTAAATAGTTGATGCATTAACAGTTTAGTAGCATGGTTTAAATCTTCAACACAAACTCATTTTAGTCATGTCTGACGAGCAAACGATAGTTCATTGTGGGGATTAGATCAACAAGGACATATTCAATTGCCAACTCTGTAAACAATACAGTGACCACCTTTTGCCAGAGTCTCAATGCTCATGTTACTAACTTGCTATTACCATATAGAGATAAGCATGGCTACAAATTGAAGGGGGCTCAAAATGACTTTTCCAAATTTGGACAGGGAACTTGTTTAACTGATGACATTGATAGAAATAGAATTTGGAACATTGCCTTGTCACATATGGACTTTGAAATGTCCCAAAAATGTTTTAGCCTTACCTATAAATTGTTACAAAAAAATTATGGAAAGTAACTATATCCATCTTTCTTAAAAGCCTCAAATAAACTGATATAAAGAAGAGATTAAGCCATAGTTTTTCAACTTCGGCTTGAGAAACAATAAGAAACCAATGTTGTTGAAATGAGGATTATCTATGTAAGAGAGTATTTTTGTACTGTGAACACTGAACAACATGATCTGAAAATGCTCATCGTTGATATAAAAACTATATGTAAAAGATACCTAGAATGCTTACAATTATAGTGGAGGATTCCGTGAGTCCTGTTTATTCAGCTGGTTCAACCATGAATACATGATACCATAAACCATTCAAGCATTTTCAAATGTCAACTGTTGGAATAAAATCAAAGGACAATTCTAACCTACTCGCGCCTAAGGCCAGATTACTATGTTAGTCTAAACACCTAGTATATCCTAACAACTTCGGGTTTGACTGAAGGACCAACTGGAAGAGAACCCTAAGGATATCAGCCCATCTAACAGGGACGGAAGACAGGCTAAGAGATTGAATAATAACTCTAAGGTTGAAAATATGGTTGCCATTTAGTTTTCCTCAAGAGTAAGAAAAGAGGTGATGGAAGGTGATCCAAAGAGAGAACACGGTCTGAATTGTGCTGAATCTTGAATGATTAAGGAGCCTCACTATGTTTTAGGGTTTAGTATATGTTCTGAAGTGGACTAATCTAAATCTAATTCAAGAAAGTAAATGCTGTTGGAGTGAAGAGGACAACAAAGTAAACTTCTTTACCTTTCTCTCTTTGGTGCCTAATCTAGTCTATACTAGATTAAATATAAAAGAAAGGATTTGACAGTAAGTTGCAGCAATCAATGGCCTTCAGCTCACCACCTTCTCCAGTGAGCAGGAGCTCAAGCAACTAAATTACATAGTTAACAGACAAGCCATACTATTTCATAGAGCGAAAACATCTTACACCAGTCTAAGGGAAACCCCAAAATTCTATAGCTACAACAGATAACGAATAACAGTTTTCGTGAGCTGAGTTTTGTAATTAGGTCCCAAACTCAAGAACCTGTCTCTTTATGCCATTAGTCTATCCAGCTAACTCCCTCCAAATCACAGAAATTCGAATCAATTTCAGTCTTTGTTGGTTCAAATTTTTCGAGCACCCAAATGGATGTCAGCCTGCTGCTTCTACGTTTCATTGTGCGACCCAGCTCTATTTCGGCTGTGCACAGAACACAAATACTTCGCTCTCCACTCGAAATGTTGTTAGCCATCGGTTGTATCTATGATACCACCCTCTCATGTGCTTCGGCAAGGACTCGTCATGGCGTTGGCTGCTTCAGATGGTAGAACTTACTTTACCAGATGCCATTTATCTGTAACCCTTCACGTACATCTTTCCATTTTCCCTTTGAAGTTATCTACATGACATGAATTTCTTTCCATTTTCCCTTTTTTTAAGTTATATACATGACATGAATTTCTTTCCATTTTCCCTTTTATATTTGAGCTCCATTCTCACAATCTCAAGCTCCACTCTCAGAATCATAATAATCATTCGGTATGGTTCGAGCTTTCTTTTGTTGATTTCTCTTAGTTTTAGCTTTAAGGTACAAGTGTAAAGTTAAGCACTTCTGCATGATTATATGTTTATGTTCTTAAAATAATAAAAATATATTTTTATATTGGGAGTTGGTCACTAGAATCATGATCATAAGGTCCTTTAAATATATTATTTGAAACAGTTTATAAATAATTACAACTTAAACAAATAGGATATATAATTTCTCAGAAATATCATTTAGATTTATTTGTTTCATAAGGTCCTTTAAATACATTGTTTGAAACATTTTATATATAATTACAACTTAAACCAATAGGATATATAACTTTTTAGAAATATCATTTAGATTTATTTGTTTCATATTGAAACACTATTTGTCTATCATTTATATTTATTTATCATAATGAAACATAAGATATATTATTTAATATATCTAAAATTTATTGAATTAATAATAAAATTATAATTATTATCTTTCATTTATATTTATTTATCATAATGAAACATAAGATATATTATTTAATATATCTAAAATTTATTGAATTAATAATAAAATTATAATTATTATTTATCATTAAAATAATGGTTTTGAATAATTATCTCTCTTCTCAAATTTGAATTAGGTTTATAATTAAGGAAAAAAACACAAACTTGTTTTTTATATTTCTCTATTTTATATGAACTATTTTTTCCAAATGAAAATTTGGAATAGTTTTGATTTTCATGTAAAAAAATGACTATTATCTTTCTTAATGATATTGATCTTCATCTATAAACAAAATGTTCGAATTTTTTTTATGTATATCCATATTACATAAATATATCATCCAATGGCTTCTTTTAATTATGTAGTGCTCCCACAATAAATGTGTATAATGATGGCTGATGCAAGGTATCAATGCATGAAGAATGACCTAATTAAATATGTTTTTTTCAGTTTTCAATCAATCAATTTTACTCCTACAATATTTTACTTTTGTATATCTACAATATGCAAGTCACATGTCAAAATGTTCTTTTGCAACAATAATAACATGAAGACTAAATATCCATGCATAATAATGATATGATCACACAAAATCAAGTTGTATATGGGCAATAATAAAATCAAGGTGCAACAAGAAATCATTAAAATTAAAAATTAATGGTAATGAATATGCAATAACATATGTAATTAATGTAAATAACATTTGTTTTGATAAACAAAATTAAAGTATATTTTGATAATTTTGAAACTATATAAGAACACAAATTTAAATCCAAAAATTAAAAAACAATTTTACAATTGAAACGCATATCATATAATTAATTGCTTAAAGTCAATTACACATTTAATTCACAATCATGACACTTTATATTTGGGAGTATCTAGACATCAAAATTCACACATATATTACTAAACTTTTACTCCAAGTATCATTGAGGGGTATTGCGGATGTGTAACTCCTTCAGTGCTCATCCTAGAGCTTGCTTACATGTGTTTTTTTAAATATAATAAAACATTATAAAAAATAACGTGTGGGTTATTTAAAACATTTACAAAGACATGTATGTAAAACTACACAAATTAGATAACTTAAAAACACTTCAAATTCTCATATTTGAGATATATTGTCAGGCTTTTTTACAATGCAATTTTTAGAACAAACATTGTTGAGTGTGATTTAGAGAATTCATACCATCCCATATTGTTTACAATATTTTGACATATTTACCTTCACTAAGAAGTCACATGAAATAAAAAAATCTGTAAATTCTAATACTAACATCTCATTATTATAAGAATTTACACAAATAATGAGTTTGTGTCATATATTACATAATATATTTTCTACATATTTAGAAGGGTTTATTAAAGAATAATTATATATGATGATGATACATTTCACTGATTCAATCTTTAACCCTTAAACTTAGAAAGCAAATCACGTATGCAAAGATTATAATCTAGAAAACTAGATACAAGAAACAATTGAAATGCAATAATGAAAATATACCCTTGTATTATGATAATCAAATCGAAAAAACAATATTCACTTGCCTCTTAAGGTGGGCGACCTTCACTTGAGCACAACTCTAAATACTACAATATTTCATAAAACTTCATTTGCCTCCTAACTCTTTAAATAAATTCTCACTAGAAAATTTGTAACTATTTGTGGTTTGTCATCAATGAGTATCAACTACATAGCGAGCCTTATTTAATAAAGAAGACATCTCACATTAAATAAATATCCACTACCATATATTGGGTATTTATTCAAGATAGATGGACGCATATATTAATTTCATTTTTTTTAACCGTGAGAATCAGTAACTTGTTGGGATTAGCTAGGGTTGGTCAAGTTTCAATTCCAGCATCTAACATTATAACCCAAGAGTATATCCAATAACCTGCAAGCCAAATATACCAATAACTCGGGATTTAAAAAAGGCCAAGGCGTATGGAGACACACCCAAATAGTTGTCCCACTCTAGGGGGAACCCACCCTTCTAGCCTCACCACAACATGCCAATGTCTCATTGGGTATTTGAACCCTGGTGGCGATAGTGAAATTCACAACTCTCCACAATTAGGCCACCAACTCATTGATGGGCACATACATTATTTGACTAAATCCTATGTACTTAAAGTATGGAGGCTAGTGTAGGACCCTAACATGCCCTCCTCTTCAAGAGCATCATTGTCCTTAAGATTGAATATTAGAGAATTGTTGTAGAATCATTATTGGTTCTCATGCAGAATATTCTAACTACATTTCTTTTCATTGGATTAGTAATTCTCAAACCATGCATTGGTTCAATCGATGCTCTCTAATATCAAATACTTCTTCCAGCTAGATCCAAATGGAGCCTTCTTCATAAAATTTTGGTAAGTTGTTTTTCACTTTACAATTTAATCCCATGATCTTCTTGAGACAAGACACATGAAATACTAAATGAATCTTGGAGTGGTCTAGAAGACAGAGCTCATAGGACACTTATCCAATATGCTAGATAATATTATAAAATACCTAGAAACTTTGGTGCTAGTTTATAATGGATTTTATATTTAAGTGATGTTTGTTCATAAGGTTGAAGGTGAAGAAACACCCGATCCCCCTTTGCAAAATAAAATCTTGAGTGATGTTAGCTAGCTTCTTGTCTCAATCTATATTGATCCATAACCAAATTTTCAAGTGTGCATAGATTCATGGTTTCTCTGGTGCGAAGCGTGCTATCCACTACATGAACCTTGGAGGTGCTTGGTAAATAAGAAGACGCTAATAAGGGAGTTTTAACATAGTCTGCTTCATATAATGTCATTTTAGTCCTTCCATGATAAGTGAGATTGTGCCACCATTATGCAAGGAAGCCATTGTGCCCCATTGGTGTGGTTTTTTTGAAGTGAAACATTGCAAATAAATTTCTAAGAACTTATTGTCCACTTCAATTTGACCATATGTTTGAGGGTGATATGCCATGCTCAAGTTCAACTAGGTTCCCTAAAGCTTAAATAGCTCCTGCCAAAATTTGCTAATGAATGTAGGGTCCCAATTTGAGGCATTGTAAGTGGGCATGCCATGTAGCTTACAAATATGATCCATGAAGACCTAGGCAACTAATGAGGGGGTTACAGGGTGTGACATGACACAAAAATGAACATAGTTGGAAAGATATCGATTGCCACCAACTATGGGGAGCCCCACTATAAAATGCATAGAGATGTCAATCCATATATGTGTTGGGATTGATAGTGGTTGCAGTTCCCTTAGAGTCTTCACCATCTCACTCTTGTTTCTTTGGAAAGTGTTATAGGCTGTGAGGAAATTTTAGATGTCTCTTTCCCTGCCTTTCTAAAAGAACATGTGATTTGATTTTCAATAGGTTTTATGAAATTCTGAGCGACCTGTTGTAGCTGATGAATGAAACTCCTCTAAGACCCTTTGTTTAAGGAAAATTTCTTTACCAGAAAATTGTGTACTTTATACCTCAATGTATAGTGCCATTGAACTTTCTAAATACCTCAATACTTTGGATGAGTTTAAATATAGTGTCATTTTCTATCCATTCTCAACATGTTTTCTCAAGCCAGCCTACAATGTGTAAGAATAATCCAAATAAGGATCCATCCTCCTCAAATTTCCTAGAAAAAGAATTCATCACTACATTTTCTTTACCTTTCATTATTATTATATATAATTCATAATCATACCCCAACATCTTTGTGACCCACTTATGTTGCTATGGTGATGAAAATCTTTGTTCTAGGAAGCACTTTAGACTATATTGGTAGCCCTTGATCTAGAAAATCCTCCCTGTTAGATATAGGTGTTATGTATGATTTGCATGAAGGATGCCCATCATCTCTTTTTCATATGTGGATTTACTCAAAATGCGGTCACACAACTGCTTATTGGTGAATACCAAAGGGCACCCTTCTTGCATCAATCTTGTGCAATATCTCTACTCGTAACATCACATTCTAAGACAAAAGTCTTAGTAAAATTTGGAATTATTAAGACTGGAGTAGTGCACACTACACATGGCTTCCTTTAAACATAAGAAGGACTTCTCAACTTCTTTGCTACATACAAAGGTATTCTTTTTTAGTAGTGAAGTTAAGGAAGATACACAATATTCATATTTTTTCAGAAATTTCCTGTAGTAACTAGTAAGTCCTAAGAACACACACAATATATTTAGGGTCTTTGAAAGGGGACAATCTTGCATAGCTACAAATTTCTTGGGTTTTCTCATTTTCCATCTTGAGTCACAATGTGACCAAAGTATTCAATCTCTTAAGCCCTAAAATTACATTTGTTATGTTTCATGAATAATTAGTGGTCGTGCAAGGGTTGCAAGGATTGACCAATGTACTCTATGTGAGATCCCACATTTTGTTGTGGATCGAAATATCATCAAATATTACTGGCATAAAATTGTGTAGGAAAGAATGAAAAGTCTTGTTCATGGGTCTTTGAAAGGTGAATGAGAATTGCAAAACCAAAGAGAATCACTAAAAACTCAAAATGACCTTCATATGTGTAGAAAGTTGTCTTAGGGATGTTACCCTCTTTCATTCTTATTTGGTGGTATCCTAAATGAAGGTCAAGTTTAGTTAAAATCTTGGCTCCATGAAGTTCACTCAAGAGATAATCAATAATTGGGATGAGGAATTTGTCCTTGATGATCACCTTATTGAGAGATGGAAATCAAGACACATGTGCCAATTTCCCTTATTTCTTAAAACCATGATCATCGATGATGAATAAGGGTTGGTATTGGGATGCATGATGCCCAAATTTGACAATTCCCAATTGATGTTTTCTATTTCATTCTTTTGTGCAAAAGGGTTCCTATAAGGATGCACAGTGGATGGTTGACTTTTGGAATTAGTGGAATACCATGGTCATGCTCCCAGTGTGAACATGGTAAACCCTTGGGTGTTTAAAATACTTGTTGGTGTTTATAGAGAAGCACCTGCAAGTCATGGTAAATTTCATGTGGGGGTCTACTACTTGCGTGGGATTGAAATATGCAGTAATGCCTAAGTAGCTTCTTTTCAATAACTTCTCCAGATGATGAAAGGTGATAATTTTAGGGGAATCTAATGTAATCCCATTAAAGGTATGTTTTTTCTTGTCCCTAGTGAAGCTAATGTATCAATCCTTGAAATCCATGGTGATAAGAATCAAGGTATGTAACCATTCTACCCCCATAAATACATCACAACTATCCATTTCAATAGTAAACACGCGACGTTTTAGATCATTAGAGAAAATTTGAGGTCTAAAATGTGCCTTATAAAAAATTATGTCATTATATAAGAAAACGAGCCAACCATAATTTCTTAATGACTTGGAATTCAAGAACCAATAGATTTTTAATAAAATGAGTCAACCATAATGGCTGACTTGACCTATTTGTCATAAAAAAAATTACTCTTTTTGTTTGTATTTTCAACATATCTCCATGTGTTTTCACTCAAATTTTGAGTGGATGTCATCATCACGTTTTCCAAGTATTTCTTTTTTTGGGGCAACAGGGTCCATCAAAAGTATGCAGTGTGGTACTCGTTGGATGCAGAATTTAAATACGCATCCAACGAGTGCTCCCACTCGAAATTTCAGTGAAAACACATTGAGATATGTTGAAAATATGAACAAAAGGAAGGATATAAGGTAGATGACTTGCCTTAGATCTGTAGGATGTCCTAGATGCTTCTGGTTGATCCAAATCCAATCTTGATTCCCAAATGCTTATGAACCCACAAAAAAAGATGGGAAACCAACCTTCCAAACACAAGTGCATTAAACAAGATCTAAATGTAACATATCACACATCAATGAAATAAACATGACATGGGAGAATAGGCCAAGTTCACATTAAGAAGGATGAAAGTTAGATATACAATGTGCTATACCTGATGTACAAAGTAGAAACACCTTCTTCCAAGATCTCTAACATCACCCTTGCAAGACTTACATGATCAAAATGACCTCCTTATGAATGTTTACCAAGAATTATAGGATCAAAGGTTTGGTGCTTTCAGAACCCCCTCCTTTAGCCCAAGGATGACTCTCCTTTTGTAGGATTTGGGAGACCAACCATTAGGAGAAATGTTTTGAATCTAGAAGAGAATGATTAGTATATAAGACCATTCATCATAATAATGAGGAAATGGAAGGGAAGATGATGGAGGATTTGAAGAAAGACCATCCCATAAAGATCTCCCTAAAATCTAAGATCCAAAAACCAAGGAAAAAGGGTCAAAGAGGGATTTTTGCTCCCCTACAACGATGCACATAGAAAATTTTGCTCCTATATAAGCATGTAGGGAGTAAAAATGTGGGAATTTTCTCCCCTAGGACAATTGGGAGGGGGAAAAAATATCAAAAGTAGGCTAAAAATGTGGTTGGTTAGGTTGGATTTCGACCCTTAAACACTTGTATTTTTCCCAAGGATGAATAGGGAGTGGACCAAGTACATGATGAAGGGTCCTAACAAATTTAGGGACTACTATAATCATGTCTTTTCATGGTGATAAACATGAGGACCACATATGACACATGGTGTGACAATTTGAGGTATAACATTCATCTTGTAATAAACAAGAGATACAACATTGTCTTGTACCAACTATCTCAAACAGTGAACATGAAGTTTGACATGCTTCATTTTTCTATGAGAAACACGATTATCAACAACATGTACTGTACTCTAATTATCACAATGGATACTAGTCAATGAAAGAACAAGAAAACCGATATCTTTTAGAAGCTAATGGATCCAAACTTCCTTTGTTCCTACATTAACAACGCCACGATATTCTGCTTCTGTAGTCAAAAGAGAGACTACCTTCTATTTCTTACATGACCAGATTAAGGGTCCAGAACTAAGTGGAAATACATATCCAAAAGTTGAATTCAATTGTAAATTTCACCTCCCCAATCTGAATCAATAAACTTGACCAACGGTTCTGAACTATGATGATATGTAATACCATATTGATAAGTTCCTTTAATATAGAAAACAATATTCTTTGCATCTTTCTAGTGGATTTCTCGAGGATCCTACATGAACTGAGAAACCAAACTAACATTAATGGAGAGTTCATGTCTATTGTAAGTTAAGTAAATTAGGCTATCGACAACTGTCGATAAAGAGTGGTGTCAACTCGAGTAGAGTCATAGTTTTTAAACAATTTAATGTTCGATTAATAAGGTGTAGCACAAGACTTATAATCATCCATCTTGAATCATTTAAAAACATACAAAGAATATTTTGGTTTAGAAAGAAAGATACCACCATCCATTTGAAAAATTTGAATGCCTAGAATGAAATGCAACAGACAAAGATCAATCATTTCAAGGGTATTTGCAAGTTGATTCTTCAAACCCAAAATCAGATTGACATTATTTCCTATGATAACTAAATCATCAACATACAATGCCAATCAAAGTATCACCCTGAACATGTAATGCATAAATATTGTGATCAGATTCACAACGTTTGAAGCGAATATTTATAACAAAGCAATCAATCTTCTCATACCAAGAATGGTGTGGTTTTTTCAAACCATACAATGACTTATTTAGCCAACAAACAAGGCCAAAATTTGTCACAAAACTAGGAGGTTGTTCCAAATAAATTTCTTCAAGCAAATGTACATGAACAAAGGCACTTTTAAGATCAATTTGATGAATTTCCCATCCAAAACGAGAAACATGTGAAATAATCAATCTAACTAAGATAATCTTGGTGACAAGAGTAAAGGTTTTAGTGTAGTTAATGCCTTCTTGTTGAGAGAAGCCCTCGAGTACCAATCAATCCTTGTGACATTCAACAATGCCGTTAGAAGTAAACTTGGTCTTGTAGACCTATCAACACCTGAAAACATTCTTTCCTTGCGGTCAAGGAATCAGTTCCCAAGTGTGATTATTCTTCAAAGAATCAATTTTATAAGCCATAGAATTTACCTATTCAGGAAATATTTGAGCATCAACATAAGTATTAGGATTATAGGTTTCAAGAACATGTGCCATTAGTGTAACTCTACCATGTTGTTTCTAACTGTGGGTCTGCCGAGCATTACTAGCATCTCTGACATTAGGTTCAATAGATTCAATGGTTTTAACATCCCACCGAGGTAGACAAGTTGAAAATGATTTGATTCGAATAAGAAGGTGTGTCGATGTTCCGAGTCAATGTAAACCAATTACTAATTGACTCAGGAGTAAAGTTTGAATTTCTGGTCAAAACTTCAAAGAATGGTATAGTCGATCTAGATTCTTCATAAATATCAGATGAATTGATATGAAATATACCAAAAGAGGAGTTCAATAACTTAGTACCTGAAATATTCTTATCAAAGATCACATTTCTTCTCAAAATGATTTATTTCTTTACTAGCTCAAATAGTTGATAGGATTTTGATTTATCAAGATGGCTGATTATGATGTAAGCATGACTCTTTCCATCCAATTTATTCCTACAATTATCACTATTATTCACTCAAGAAACACATCCAAAGGTTTTGAGGTGCTTGACATAGGGTCTCCTTCCTTGCCACTTCTTGACTGGATTCATGTTGCTGATGTCAAATCTAGTCGTAACAAGGTTAAGGATATGGTTTGAAAAGTAAACAAATTCTGACCATTTAGTTGGAAGGTCTTTGGTCTGTAGTAAGCACCATGCAATTTCTACCAAACTTCAATTCCTTTTCTTTGTGATTCCATTCTATTGAGGGGTGTGAGGGACACATTTATACCAAGAAATGCCATTTTTCAAGAGATATTTTTCAAATTATCAATTCACATATTCTCCATTATTGTCTGATCTCAAGCATTAAAATTTCAACCGCATTGCTTCTTAGCCAATACCCTAAATTCCTTAAATATTTCAAATACATGGTTCTTATTTTTGAAGAAATATACCCATGCAAATCTAGAGAATTAACCAATTAAGGTTAAAATATACTTCACACCTATTAATGAGGGATTGTTCATGTAACAAACATCATCGTAAACAAGTTATAGTCGGTCCTATGCTCACCATGATTTCTTGGAATTAAAGGGTGCCTTATCATGCTTTCCAAGCACACATCCTCTACAAATTCGATGAAGTGGAATAGTATTTAGGATACCAAGAACCATATTATTTGTTACCATCAACTTCAAACTTTGAAATTTTAGATGTTCAAGTCGTTCATGCCAAATTCGACTTATGTCGTCATTCTGAGAAACGACTGCAGTCTGTCTAGTCAATTGAAAATCATTCCTTGGAGAGTCTTATAACTTGTATAGTCCATATTTGTGATCTAAGTATCATGAAGCAACAATTATCCCCCAATCCTTAGATCCTTTACACTAAAGAAATCCAACCAAAACTTAATAGTCTTCTTAGTATGTGTAAGTTAGGAAATCGATAGCAATTTTTTCTCAATCTAGGTACATAAACATTAGATATTCGACCATGCCTACCTTCAAAATCACCACTTACATTAACAATTGTGAGAGAATAATAAATAGATACATGAATCTTCTATTCTAGATATCCACTTAAGGAAGAGAGCAAAGAAGCATCCTTAGATATATGATGAGTGCAACCAGAATTGACTATCCATTCAGTTTGAGTGGTGTGAGCATGTAATGCCCGGGAAGAGCTAATAGAAAAGTTAATGTTTGTTATAGGTCAGTTGATCGAAGGACCAATTGACACACCTTCTTCAATTTGGCCAACCTTTTCTTCCAATCCCTTTATCTTCTTCCAACAAGTTTTCTCTACATGTCCCACTTTTCCACAATAGTGATAGGTTTTCTTCTTTTGATTCTTCTTGGTTGATGTCAACCCATCAATATTTGATTTAGTAGGTTGGTTTATACATTGTGGTATTTGATACTATTGACCACATTCTTTATAAGTTTGCTGAATATTTCCTTCAAGGAAGCGATCTTGGTGTTTACTACCATGATTCCCTTCTTCAAGCAATTTTTGTTAATTCTTTATCAATAAATTACACAAATTTTCAAAGGTGAAATCCTTACCATCGTATTTGTTTGACATCCAATTGGCACAAAATGAAGAGTAGAATACATCATAAGGTGTCCCAAGATTCATTAAGACCAATTCAATGAGTTGTCTGTCCTTCTTCAAAAAAATTTGACCACATTCACTCAATTTCAACTATAGCTCCTTGATGCAAGCCAAATATTCCTCAATCCTTTCAAAAGAATGGTGTTACGAAGAGAAACTTCCTATGGCTTGGGGTGTACCACAATAGAAAAATAAACCGCAAAAATCAATCCTTTCCCATATGCAAGAGAAACCAAATATCTAACACTAAGGGATCATGGGTCGTACCTTATTCCGGACGGTTGAAGTAGATCCTCGTTGAGATTTTTCCAATCTCGCTTGCTTTAGAAATTCACTCTCAACAACAGTAAACAAGGCAAGCATGCTATATAATATGGTGTTAGATCTACTCTAGAATATATATTCATTAATGTATAAAAAATTAAACATATTGATGGATTCAATATTCATTCAATTGCACATTAAATGGATAGGAAATGATATTTGTATTAATCAAATCAGAGATTACACAAGTGACAACCTCTGTCGGCATGTCTGCGAACCGGAGAAACTGATTCCTCCACCTGGGCCTCCACCACCTCAATCCTCCATCTCTCGATAGCAAGCTCACAAGCAAAGGCAAGCTTGGGAAGAACACAAAGTGCTCCAAAGGGACAAAGGGATGTATACTCAAGTATAAGCAAGCTACGGTAACAATGGACTATAGTTTCCTTGCTCTTCAATTCCTTTCCTGCAATGTATCCAAGGGTTACTTATATAGCACTCCAAAGGGGTAATGGAGGGTCAAATTCGAGCGATATCGAGGCATATGGAAGGCCAAGAGTCAATTGGTTCAGACACACATCAAGGAAAACTCCAAAAATATTTGGACTTATGCACACATCCTGATGTATGTGGGTTTGAGGTCAATATCCGCGTATATACGCGAGAATGGGATTAAAAGTCATGTACAACAATAAACAAGTGTTTTTAGGGATGAACTTGGAAACATCAAAGTATAATATTGGTCCATGGGGTCCAAAGAGTCTGCAAAAGGACAGGGAAGGCCATAAATGTGTGATCAACCATGTGTGGTAAAATCAGCTGTAACAGATGCCCCCTAATGTGTGAGGTCAGAGGGGTAACATGATGGCTGAAATACATTATAAATCCATCCTAGAAGTGGAGTGATGAAGAACCAGCCCTCCATCAGTATAGTACAATAATCAATCTTTGCATATGACTGCAAATACATATAGCAATCTCAGATACATAAGAGTACAATGGCCATGAATAGGCATACAAACTGTGATATGTGTGGTCATCGCCACGTACAATATATAATAGATCAGAATATCCATGATGAAGATATACAAAGGATCAATATCTCCATAGAAGCTAAAGATATAAAATGGATCAAGATCTTTATAATGGCTAAATACATCTGGCATACACTGGAATCAAGTCACGAGAGCTGAAATCTCATGAACACTGGCATGATCAAGGAGGTAGCATATGTGGAATGCCACAAATCTGGAAAGTCTTCTACACAAACCGCTACGAGTACATGTCCTACTATGTGAATAGAGGTGTAAAGGTCGAACATAGTAGTCCATCGTCTGATTACCGGTCTTTGATGTATACCATTAACAGATATGATATCACCCACCGATAATGAAAATGGGAATCAAGGTACTAGAGTGCAATCTAACAAGTGTGAATAGATGTGTTGAGGTCGAACACTTGAAAGAATCCATCGATCAGGGGACATTAATGTATTCCCAAAAATGTTGATGGCGGGAGAACCTACCACTAATGATTGTAAGTCTCAAGGCACTCAAATGACTCTAGACTCCTATCCCAAAATAAATGATCTGAAGTTGATGGGATGGAATCCGTTGGAAGGAGGGCATTAAGACATCCCCCATCAACCAACACGAGGTACTCAGCAATGCTGTATAATGTGGAAGGACTCAAACAAGATGTGCACGAACCAGTAACAGTACCGGGAATGGTCGACATGCAAAGTCAAGACAACTAAGGAAAGGCCGACTCAGGTTTCAAATTCCTTTGAACAAGAGCATAAAGGAAAATGGTGGCTGAAGATAAGCAACATTGACTCGATATGCAAACTGGGAAATCTCTGTGATGTAGGAGGTGTCAAAAGAGGCGCCATGGTGACTAAGAGCTTAACCAGTCGGTGGAGATAAAATCAGAGTAAGGAGTATAGCTCCTAAAGTCAAACTAATAACCCAACCAACATATGTGATATACAGTGCTCTGTTTGAAGGCGACACGACTCGACTGCTACCAAAGATAACATCTTTTCTTGTTCGACTTTTTGTTTTATTTTTATTTTTTTGGACTTTTTCAGATATTTTGAAAAGCTTGAAAAATAATAAAAATGATTTATAGTTACAAATCTAGGAGGAGACGAGTGTCAGGGGTCAAATAAGCTAGTTCCAAGCAGCAGAACATACCTATGTTCAATGTAAGGAAACATGTGCAGGATAACGACACTCGGGGAAATGCCCCCTCTCAGTAAAAAATGGGGTATCAAGCTGCAAAAGATATATAACAAGGCTCTGCTTAGCTAGACATGAGACAATATCGGGCTATATGGCTGATAATCAAAGTTATGGAAGCCAGCATAAGGCTCAATAAGGCAATCAAAACTCATGATAATGTAATTACAACTTGACATATACAAGGGGATCTAGGGGGGAAAGGCCAACATAAAGTTTAAGAGGAGTATGAAGCTCTTGCTCAAAGTCATGGCGGTACTATACAAACGACTCCCACACCCTAAAGGAGAAATGTCGGCATGGGAACCAAATGCAAAACATGATCTAACTAGGGCACTCATGTATGGGAAAGCTCCACCATTCACAACATGTCACTTCTAAAAGCAACAAGAAGGTTCCACGACAAGATAGAATGGGTTCGTACCTAAGGTTAAGATGAAATGGTCATAAGGTTATGCAAAGTGCAAGTGGATGTGAAACCTAACCTAAATGCCAGTTTTAGACATAATACCTGAAATAGGCATGAATGGGTCAAATCCACTGTCAAACCGCACTCAAAACGGGCTCCTACAACATCAAATTAGTTCAAATGGTCCAAAATGATAAGAAATGGTAAAAAACTATAGAAAGTGGGTAAACATTTCAAATTTTTTCAATAAATAGTGAAAAATTTAAAATTTTTCATACCATTTCTACTTTTACCCAGGATATTGTATTTGAGCTCAGAACTTCAGAAGCTAATTTTGGGAGCATCGTCCGGTGGAATCCCTCCCCGTTTGAGCTAGGTAGATTCCCTTGCCTCTCTCTTGCATTTTCATATAATTTTTTTTTAAATTCCATGGTCAAATTAATTTTTTGGGACATCCCAACTTGGGCATTTTGGCCCACACAGAAATTGGGCTTTTTTCCGCGTATAGGGATTCACCTTACCCAGAAATGCCTTGAAACCCGCGTACATACGTGGCTGTTTTGAAAACAGTCGCGTATAGGGCTGCGAACAAGGATTTAATGGAGAAATAATGATGAAAAACTAGGTTTTTTTGTGCAGGATGGTACTAGAGTGGTGAGAGAGAGAACATGGTGATGTTGAGGAAGTTGTTCAAGCTGATCTCATGGCTCAACAAGAATTACGGGCATGCGGCTTATACAAGTTTGGTGTCTTGGAAGCTTAAGGGCCAAACCAAGACTACTCTAGTTGATGGTATATTATTGGGATCCAGAGTCTAAAACATTTCAGATAGATGGGATGTCGCTCAGCATTGAGGTTGAGGAAATATATTTCATCACAGGTTTGTCCTGACGAGGGGAGGTGGTGAACCTCCGATCCCGTGGGCCAGGTGGCGGATTGACCATATATGAGTACATAGTTGTGTACTCTCTTCTGGATATTAAGAAGGTTGGGAGTTAAATACTGACAAAATCTATTCATATTATGGGGCTAAAAGCCATACTTTTGTCCTTAGGCAGGATTGCAGGTTTGGATTCACTCCACCAGGCCTCACGACCAATAAAAATGTTCTATGCGGCAGAGTGTATGCAACCTACAGTATATGACTGGAGTACTACGCTGCTGAGCAACATGAAACAATAGCTCAGTGACTGCAAGATGGGCTGGGTGTGAAACTTTGGGTTTGGCAGCATATTGAGCAAATTATTCTTTGAGTGGGTGCCAGGGCTAAGCCCTAGGGTAGACATTGCTCCACATGGAGTTCGGGATCCAACTTAGCAGCGTTGGGATACTGTCATGTGCAGACTGGGAGGTGGCAGGGTGGCTAACCCCTACCCAACAGAGTTCTTTCCATGGTGGTGGAGACAACTGATCACCATAGATGACTATCCCTATGCGGGGATTGACTTCCACGGTGATCCATACATTTCCCTACCTCCAGCAGTGGCTTATGGAGACATAGGTAAAGAATCCCAAACCCACTTTTAATTTTTGAATTATAATTTTTTTTTGTGTTTTTTTTTATATATGAAATCAAAAGATGTGTTTTTGGTGTGACGACACATAGTGACAATCTGTCATGTATATGCAGATGTAGGACCACGATGGTCTGATGGTTTCCCTCGTCATCGACGGAGGGGAAGAGGGGATGAGATTATGGGTGCGGGCGCTCCAAAGCCTTCACACAAACTTTGTTCGATTGACACATAGAGTACCCATGGCACAAGTCGAGGACTTGCTTGAGGCCATGTAGTGCTAGGTGGTTGGAGTACTACGAGCATGTGTTCGACTATTTTGCTGGCTAGCTAGAGCCGTAGTGTGCTCTCATGATCAACACCCTCCTCCACCTCATGCTTAGAGACCCGAGTGTACTCATATTTGTATGACTGTGTATTATATTTTGGTGGCTCGAAAGCCCCAATTTTGTATCTGACACTTATGTAGTATGACGTCACTTTTTGAACTTAATGAATTTTTTTTTATGATTATCGATTTTTATTTTATTTACATGTGTGTAAAATGTGTTTGTGATATGCTTATGGTCTATGAAACAAATGACAATCTAACACATAGTTAGCATATGATTCAACAACTTGATTAAAAATTCTTGGAACATGAATGTATATTATAATCTCAAATTTCCGTTCTAGCAATCTAACACGTAAGAATCTTCATAATAATGTCAGATCCCTAATACGATACAAGGCATTAAGTTGTGAAACCACTAATTGTGAATCCAGACGTACCTCAAGAGAATGAACACCATGCGAAATTGCATCATGCAATAACTCAACAACGACACTATATTCAGCAACATTGTTTGACGAAGGCCGCAAACATATGCCTCCTAAAGACAATACTTGACCCGTAGGAGTATATATAATCCAAACAGCCGAAGCTGAGTTTTGAGTGCGACGACTAGCACCATCAGCGAATCCTATGTAAACGAAAGACTCCATCAACATATTCCATAACAAACGAAAGCTAATCAACAAACCCGATCACCATAAGAAAACCTAACTATGCAATGCAAAACTGTACAATAATATACAAAAATCAGCCCTGGCTAAAGATCATGCATAGTATTTTTTGAGATAGAGCCCATTTCTAGGCTCCACCAAGGCTGTCCCTTTATAATCAACCAGCTCATAGGTGCCTTTCTCTAAGACATGTTTAACCATGTAAGGACCATGCCACATGGGATTAAAATTTCCTGCCCCCAAGGGTTCCTTATCTTGATCCCATAAAAGGACCAAGTCACCCTCACTAAACCTCCTAGGACAAACATGCTTATCATATTGGACCTTAACGCGATGTTTGTTAACCTCTAGAGCCATTAAGGCATCTCGACGTTGCTCATCAAGCTGCTCTAAGTGTACCAAACATTCTTCCAATGCGGAAGTGTCTGGTAAAAGCTCCACAACTAGCTTCAGAGAAGGGATTTCGCATTCAATCGGTAATACTGACTCCACCCCATGCACAAGATGATAGGGAGGAAAACCAGTGGCATTTTTAACCGCGGTTCTATAGGCCCACAAAGAAGAATACAACATGATATGCCAATTATTCTTTCTTTGTGTGATGGTTCGTTGGAGAATAGACTTAAGTGACTTGTTCACTGCTTCAATCTGTCCATTCGCTTGAGGGTAATATGAAGAAGAGTGCTCTTTCTTATACCCTAACTTGGAATCCAAATCTTCCATCATTTTGTTCTGAAAGTTCCTACCATGGTCAGTGACAAGCTCTTTTGGAATGTCGAACCAGGTGATAATATGGTTAAATATGAAATGTGCAGCTATCTCACCATTGGATTTAACTGTAGGCATAGCCTCTGCCCATTTCATGAAGTAATCGACAGCTACAATAATATGATGGTGCCCCCCAGCTGAAGTTGGGTTGCAATCCATAAAATCAACCCCCCACTTGGTGAAGGGACCGACGGTGACAATAGGATGCAAAGGGGCAGGATGAGAGTGTATATTATGTGCCAAAACCTGGCAAGGGTGGCACTTCTTGACCGCATTAACGCAATCCTTAAAGATAGATGGCCAAAAATAGCCCACTCTCAAGGTTTTTTGGGTTGTAGAAAGCCCAAATAAATGACCACCACATGCCCCTCCATGGCAATCATTAAGCACGACTTCATCCTCATCATGAGTTAAACAACGACGTAAAATGGAATCCACCCCATGACGGTACAAATTATCATCCACTATAAGGTAGTTCTTCGCTACATGACTTAGTCATTGTCGCTCATCTCATGAGATGTGAGTGGGGACCTTCAATGCTTTCAAATACACAATGATATCTCCGTACCAAGGGTCCACGGTTGAGATGAGGAATATATGCTCATCGACAAAAGAATCCTCATAAACCTCCTCTTCCTCCAAATTTGGGAAATCTAATATGAGTTCAACAAAGATTAACAATTTCTTCGATTTCGCCGAAATGAACTCAAGATCAAACTCTTGCAAAATCACAATCCACTTATTATATTTTCCCCCAATCATCCTTATAGTGAGGACGAACTGAAATGGATTGATGTGAGCTACAACCAAAATTTGGCGAAGGAGAATGTAATGTCTCAAACACTAAACCGCATGAACGGTCGCTAAGTCTAGCTTCTCCACATGGGGATAGCGAAGTTATGCATCAACAAGGTTTCAACTCAAATAATATATGACATGCTCATGGAGCTCCTCATCCTCTTGAACCAATACCATACCAATCGTCTCTTGAGACGTGGCCACATAAATCAAGAAATCATGGCTATAGTTTGGTGGACTAAGCACGGGGGTCGTTGCTAAGGCTTGCTTAAGAGAATCAAAAGACTCTTGGGCTCGCTCATCCCAGTAAAAAGGGGTGTCCTTCTTCAACAGACGAATGAAGCCTTTAGTCAAGTTGGAAAAATTAACCATGAACCTTCACAAGAAGTTCTCCATACCTTGTAAACATTGAAGGCGTCAAATGTTACATGGGGAAGACAATTAAAGTATTGCCTCAACCTTCAAGGGATCGACTCTAATACCCTCCTTAGACATGATGAATCCTAGTAAATGACCAACTGTCACACAAAAGATGCACTTATGAGAGTTTAAAAGAACTTGATAATGACGACATATTTTGAACACTAATCTCAAATGATAAGGATGATGCACTCTCAAATGAGAGTGAGCAGCAAGATCATCCAAATATACTTCAATAATCGTCTTAAGATCGTGAAAGATTAAGGTCATGGTCCGCTGAAACGTAGCTCCGGTATTTTTAAGGCTGAAGGGCATCTTCCGATATGCAAAAAGTTCCCCAAGGAAAAATAAATGTGGTCTTATGTTGATCCTCAGGCTTAATTTGTATCTGATTATATCTAGAAAAGCCATCCATAGAAGAAAATACTCCACTTCTCGCACACTCATCCAAAATTTGATCAATAAATGGTGTAGGGAAATTATCTTTAGGACAGACTCGATTTAAGTCACGGAAATCAATGCATATTCGGATTGCTCCCTGTTTCTTATCTACCAGAACAGGTTTTGAAACCCACTCCATCAATGGAATGAGATAGATAAAACCAGCTTTGAGCAGTTTTTCTATCTCAACTTTAATGGCGGAATCTTTTCTAGGATTCACGGCACACAAACGCTGTCGAACCAGTTTTGCATCTGGATAGGTTTTGATTTCGTGTTCGACAATACAAGGGTCTATACCTAGAATTTCTTCGTATGACCAAGTGAAAATATCACGAAATTCCGTAAACAAATCGGTATACTCTTTGATCTCATCGGGGGAACAACTCGCCCCAATGTAGACATTCTCAATCTTACCAGGATCATGAGAAATATTGATAGGAATTGTTGGTGACAAGTTAGACATGTTCCCTTCAGCCATCTGACCAGGAGAGCTTAATGGGACCATAGGGCTACCAATTTTTTCGCTAAGAATCTCCCTAAATTCATCACACTCTAAACAATCAAGCTTAGGAAGAAAATGCGATCTATGGTGCAACTCTTCCCAAGGTTTCTCAATCCCAAACATGGCCTCAAGAATAGCTTCATATGACGGAAAAACATCATCAAGGTAGTCGTGAGAGTGAGATGAATCTACTGCCCATGCAGGAAACACATACGAGTCCTCGTCCTCTGTCCATGAAGAGGAAGGAATATGCTTTACAACATGACCAAGATTCGCTTGATACACCACCATTATTGTAGGAAACCACACGTCAGTCTCGACAGGCACACTCGAAGTATTCAGTGAAGGAAGACTCCAAGGATCTCCCATATGAGTAGTGCGAAAAGATACCGAATTCGACGAAGATGAAGTCCCACCAAGACTAGACCCAATCATAAGGACGGGCGTAGGAAAACTAAAGGTTCCCATAAGAGAAGGATACATACCCACACCCACATTCTCAGTTTCCAGCTGAGAATGATCGATAATCAGGATGGAAGCTCCTGATGATGCATTAACACTCGGATTATGGAATGAAGTTTGATTAATAGTAATGATCTTCCCATTAAACATAAAGCAAACTACTCGAAATAGGGAAGAAGCTAAGGATTGCATATTGTACATCTAATTCCTACCCAGCAACATATTGTAGTTAAGGGGCACATCAACCACCTTGACCTCGATCGCGATAGTCTTCCCTCCCAATTGGACCTCTAGAGAAGGGAGTATATCATGTAGCCGAAATGACCTACCATCGAAAGCGTTCAACATGTTGGCAGATTGAGACAACGTGGGAGAACCTAAGCCTTTCCAACAAGACAAAGACATCACAGAAGCGAC
>LPNX011224533.1:137925-183340 GCA_001517045.1 Pseudotsuga menziesii | reverse complement strand
CAAATAAGCATTCTTAACTCATGCAATGCCACCTCAATCATGGGGGATGATGTCATCTACTAGAATGTAATTGGTTGATTTTTATAGTACATTTTGGTCCGTTTGAGGCCCATTTTTGACCTCAAATTCTCTCTAATGAACGCCTTCATCAATGACAGTACGCATGATGGTGTTGTTGAGACACTCTACATGAATCAAAAGAGATAGATAGTAAGGAAAGCAAGGCTTTACTCCCATGGTTTCAAATTTGATAATGGAAGAAGAGCTATTGTCACTAACCCCAAGAGCATACAACAAGGCATTTCTCTACGGAGGACAAGTCTGAAGCACTTCTAATGCGGACATCGTACACGGAGTTTGGCCTAAATCCTCGACAACTGAATAGATCTGGGCAGCTCGAGCATTAGGATTGTGCCTCGAGCGTTTCACTACTCCCTTAGGAATGCGAGGTGGGACTTCAAGTTTTTCAATTCGCAAAGGGATCTCAGGTGGAGCAAGTTCTTTCCCAAGGTAAGGTTGTGACGAACCATAATATTTCGCACGCGTCACAACTTTGGTAGCTCTCACCATGTTGATGCAACTGTGACTAGGAGCGACCTTCGACGGGTTTTGATTTCCACAACCAGGATCAACGGTGCTCGAGTTCATATTTTTATTATTAGGAAAAGGATTAGTAAACACAGCTGGGCCCTGTGCTATGAACTTCGAGGGGTCTTCCATATGAGGGCACAAGTGAGTGAGGTGATCATCCTTACACAACTTACAAGGAAACTTCACCTTACGCTTTGACTACTTGTCCCCCCCAACATTATTCGTGTTCTTTTTATTCCGTCCAGGCTATTGGTTGGCTTTCGGGTTCAACGTTTGCACGGAGAGTACACTTGCCGATTGGGTAGGTTGAGATGAAGCCATATCTTGTCCCGATGTAGGCTGGTTAATCGATAACTGGCTCACTTGTTTTTTAACCGAGTCTGTAGGTTTGGTACTTATGAAGCCAACAATACCATTGGAATGTTGTCCAAGTTTGATCTTGGGGTCGAAATTGGATCTTGGAGCATTCGGGATAATCTCATACAACAGTCCAGACTGAGCATTATAACAAATCCAACTATTGAGCCCTAAAAATAGCTTGGTCCTCATTTTGAACTCTAGATGTAGAAACATCCTTCGCAATGCAAGGTAACAATGACTTGAGGAACCATTCTAAAAGAAACTTTGGTGGTATAAAGGATTTAATTGACCGTTTATGTCTATGCCACTCTTGAATATGATGTAATGAACATAAAATAAGATTATAATTAAATAATTAAATAATTTATAGTTAGGTTAGAATGAAAGGAGGTGTCTCCTCATCATGAATGTCCAAACCATATTTAAGGCCAAGACATCATTCTAATATTCATCATCTAATATATTATTCATATTTCATTATTTAAAATGATAGTCGGATTCGACTACTAACGGACCAAATGGATTCGGTTGCTCCATTTGGTATCGGAGCGACGGTGGAGCAGTGCAAGCATGAGGAGCTGTGCAAGCACAAGGTAATGTGAGTGCAGTGGAAAGTGAAGGGAGAAAGGAGGTGGGATTGTTGAGAATGAGTGATCCAGGAAGAGCCAAAACTGAGCTCTGATTGTAGGAGGAGCTGAATCCAAGCTCAATGCAACAAAGAGTGAATCTGCTTTGATACCAAATGGAGCAACCGAATCCGGTTGGTCTGTTAGTAGTCGAATATGAATATCATTTTAAATAATGAAATATGAATAATATATTAGATGATGAATATTACAATGATGTCTTGGCCTTAAATATGGTTTGGACATTCATGATGAGGAGACACCTCCTTTCATTTTAACCTAAATATAAATTATTTAATTATAATCTTATTTTATGTCCAAGTCAAAGGAATCAGATATCGTAGATTCATCTTCTACCTTAACTCTTCTACCACCGTGGAGAAACCTAAATGTAACACTATCAGGTGACTTCGAGTATGAGAAGCCTCACGAAACGCCACTTCTCGAGATAAATCGTAAGGATAATAAAATGAAAACATTACGTGATGACATCATGAGTATTGTGGGACAAGCGATCTCTAAAACAACGCTTGATATGGTTAGTCACAAAAATATTCCTCGTATTCATGTACATGGAAAATGGGACAAAAATAATAAACATAATGGGGTACAAATTCAAGTTACAAATGAAAGGAAAATGACAAACTATTGCGTAAAGACCAAGCACATACCTAATACAAGTTCTAAAAAAGATATAAATGAAGTAATGACACTGTTTCAACACAAAACGAGAATGAAAAGACAATAATCTAAGCTTTGAGGACAAAGCTCCCTTAAAGGGAGTGGCAATGTAATGAACATAAAATAAGGTTATAATTAAATAATTAAATAATTTATAGTTAGGTTAGAATGAAAGGAGGTGTCTCCTCATCATGAATGTCCAAACCATATTTAAGGCCAAGACATCATTGTAATATTCATCATCTAATATATTATTCACATTTCATTATTTAAAATGATAGTCGGTTTCGACTACTAATGGACCAACCGGATTCGGTTGTTCCATATGATCCGAAATATGCATGGCTTTGTCTTGCTGGAAGGTTGAAAAGAGTTCGGTACCGACGTCGTAACGTACGGGTAGCTGGAAATGATTAAGAAAAGTCATGGCAATGTCATCAAACATAGTATAACCCCCTCGGTAACTCTATGTACCATTTCGCTGCAGGACCCATGAGGGTACGTTGAAATAGTCTCAAATGGATAGAATCATCGTGTAAGGAATTGGAAGAGCACCAAAGGTGGAAAGTGGTGACATGCTCACCAGTATCTTCACCAGCCTTACCTTTGAACTTGGGAATTTACGAAGGAAGCTTGGTAGGGACTACCGGCCATGCCGGATCATGAGACACATGATCATTCATCAATCTCGACAAATCAGGTAAGTTCAATTTCGCAAGGAAAGGGAGCCTATGTTGAGCCGGTCGATGCCACGCTCCCTGGTAGTGTTGATTCATATAAGGTTGATTTCTATACACACCATGGCCTTGGCCAATGGGATAATAACCTCCTCCCATATGACCCATGATGGGTTGCATAGAAGCATTGTGATACAGAGTACCTTGATTATGAGGCGCTACAAATCCATAATTAGAAGAGTAAGCGGGTTGCTGATACCTATACCCATATGGTTGATAGTTTTGTCCATACTGTGGTCCATAAGAATGTCCATGGGAAGCTCCATAAGGTGTTCCATGGGATGTTCCATGAGATGGTCCATAGTTAGGTATATGGGGAGCTCCATGAGCTAGATCATGAGATGATCTAGAAACAGGTACAGGACCTGTTGACACAATAGGAGGCACTTGGATTTGTGATACTATAGTCTTAGCAGTCGCAGGATGAACATGGCTAGTAGCAGTATTCTGACCCAAAGGCCCATGCGAATTAAGGGGAGGATGGGTCGTTAAAAAAGCATTCAAAGGAACTGGGTTCAAAGACGATGGGACATCTGAAGGAATGTAAGTGGTGTTCCCAATGTTCACACATCTCCGTTCTGGTATCCGAATAGGGTTACTACCACTAGGCTTAGGATGAGCATGTGAAGATGCCTCCACCATAGGGATGGAAGGTGCAATGTGACTAGTGCCCCCAAACCTCTCTGCATGGAAAGGAATGGAAGTGTCCCCAGGCGAAGTGCCAGGGTAAACTTTCATCTCAGCATGATATGCCGGATCGGACTTGGGAATATTAGGCATGCCATATCTAACATTACTAGTGCTTGTGGGTTCATAGTGAGTCTCGTCGCCCAAAAACCAATACCGACAACCAGTGAAGGTGGGATCATAACCAGATTGTGAAGGTTGTTCATGTGGTGGATCATATGTTCTATTAGGATCACCCTCCCTAACCTCGTGAGGTGGGGAGGACATCTCTGGAATCTCATCCTCATGATCTCCCATGGTGTGTGAATCAAAGTGAGAAGTAGTCCGCATGGACTGTTTGGTTCTCTCTCCCAAAGGAGGAGGAGACGTGGAAGGCAAAAGTTCTGCTAAATGACAAGAACGGCGAGGTGCCTCCCCTGACTCCACAATGACTCAAATAAAAATAAAAGACTAAATATAGCTACGCAACCCTAAGTAGACTAGCGTGCACAAAGCATACACCTAAGAAAATCTAAAGCCAAACAACAAGCAAACCAAGGGTAGGATAAGTGAGCTCCCAAATGAAGCAAGTATGTCTCACCTAGGAGAGGCTTGAGACTCCCATACACAACAAGCAAAGGTTCGTAATCAATTATAGTGGCCCTCAACTTTAACGCATATAGCGACTGTGTCATTTTACCCCTACCTGGCCATGACACCTGCAGAGTAACCTCTGCAAAAACCCCCTTGATAACCTAGGTAAGGAAACTAAGTTCACCTCAATATAATCAATGCTCAGGTAGACAGTCGCAGGCAGGATTGACCGTATGGGTAGGGTAGCAAAGCCCGAATCCTGAAAGCACAATTGGTACCCCAGGGGTGCACCAGCCAATACCTCAAAGGCCCCCAAATACGAATACAATACTGGAAATATCTTCGGTGCTAATCAATCATAATCAGGTGTCATCCCAATCATAATTGCTCACACTGTCTCGTGCTTAAATCCTATGTAAGAGGAGGACCTTGAGAAACACTAATTATACCAAGGGTTTCACACTCTCACCTGGACAGACACCTAATTGTTTTGTTTAGTGGTCTTGGAGAATTAACTTACAATGAACTATTCCAAGACCCTAAAACCTAATCTTGTTGATGCTCCCTAGAAAAGAAAAGAGTGTAATTCATTTTATTAAGCGTTGACTTTAGTTTTCTATTATACTCAAAGGGTAATGGTCGTGCAACTTATGGTGTTATGACATAACATGAAGCAAAATGCACACCTAACAATCAATGCAAATGCACTATGTAGAATGAAAAACAGGGTATGCTACTACGTGAAGTGAAATTTTTTTCCTTCAAATGTAAATGCAGTCATTCCTATATGAAAATCTGACTAAGATTCACCAAGCAAACCTAATGCAAGTACCATGCTGATGCAAAATGCAAGCAATGCATAACTATGCAAAAAGAAAAATATTTTTGTATTTTTGAATTAAATGAGATATAAATGTAAAATAGATGACTCTACAACCCTCAAACTTTGCAACCACTCACAAACAATAGCCAAGCAAATCACTAATGTAAAAGATACCTAATGCACTAATCTCAAAACAAAAAAGTAGAAAATGAATGACAAGAAAATTTCTAAAAATCAAATTAAAAATAGTCTTTGGTCAGAAATAGAGGGTAGATACATAATCCAGAAGCATCCAAGAAGTGCAATCATCCAAAATCACCTAGCAACACTTAATCCTATAATAAAGCTAAAAATAAAGGCATACGCGACTGTTCTCAGTAAACCTACATACATACGTGACTATTCTAGGAAAACCCGTGTGTATACGTGACTGTGAAAGCTAAACCTGCGTACAAGAAGAAAAAGAGAGAAAAAAGAAGGTAAAAAGACAAGCTGAGATAAAATTTACTCCTTCAGGACACTATTGGGCAAACATGCCCCGAGACCCGACACAAAAACATAGAAATTTGAGCAATTCAAGTACATTGGATACCGAAAAACCCACAAAGAGAAACAACTAGGAACCTCCCCAGTATAGTCGCCAATTCTGTTACAGAGAGAAACTTCCTATGGCTTGGAGTGTGCCACAATAGACAGATAATCGCAAAAATCAATCCTTTCCCATATGCAAGAGAAACCAAATATCTAACACTAAGGGATCATGGGTCGTACTTATTCCGGACGATTGAAGTAGATCCCTGTTGAGATTTTTCCAATCCCGCTTGCTTTAGCAATTCACTCTCAACAACAGTAAACAAGGAAAGCATGCTATATAATATGGTGTTAGAACTACTATATCATATATATTCATCAATTTATAAATAATTAAACATATCCATGGATTCAATATTCATTCAATTGCACATTAAATGGACAGGAAACGATATTTCTATTAATCAAATCAGAGATTACACAAGTGACAACCTCTGTCGGCATGTCTGCGAACCGGAGAAACTGAGTCCTCCACCTGGGCCTCCACCACCTCAATCCTCCATCTCTCGATAGAAATATCACAAGAAAAGGCAAGCTTGGGAAGAACACAAAGTGCTCCGAAGGGACAAAGGGATGTAGACTCAAGTATAAGCAAGCTATGGTAACAATGGACTATAGTTTCCTTGCTGTTCAATTCCTCTCCTTCAATGTATTAAAGGGGTTCCTTATATATCACTCTAAAGGGGTAATGGAGGGTTAAATCCGAGCTATCTTGAGGCATATGGAAGGCCAAGAGTCAATTGGTTTCGACACACATCAAGAAAAACTCCAAAAATATTTGGACTTATGCACACATCCCGATGTACACGGGTTTGAGGTCAATATCCACGTATATACACGAGAATGGGATTAAAATTTGTGTACATCAATAAATAGGTGTTTTTAGGGATGAAATTGGAAACATCAAAGTATAATATTGGTCCATGGGGTCCAAAGAGTTTGTAGAGGGATAGGGAAGGCCATAAATGTGTGGTAAAATCAGCTGTAACAAATGGGATTCCAGAGAGATCAACTCTTTCTATATCTACATCACTTGAATTTCATTAACCTTGTTGCACAATGACTTTAACTTACTCCATATGACATGACGAATGTTGATCCCACTTGTATGAAAGCGAATATTCCTTGAAATGTAGGTTGTAATGACCTCAACTGCCTCATCCTTCTTTCCATTGATGGAAAACTTATCCTGATCATCCATCGAATTTGGAAAAGTGACCTTAATATATTTCCACACTCCCTTTCACTTCAACAAAGTATCCATATTTGGTGCCCAGATTGCATATTTATTTTCTTTGAGAATAACATGTTCTAGCTTGGAATCCATCCTTCTAATCAAATAGATATGATCCAAATTCAAAGGAAAATGTTTTAGTTAACAAATATTCATCCCATATTCGATAAACCCTAGATGTGACTCATCACGATTCTTAGAAAATATGCTAGGTAAAAACCAATAGATTTGATGCCATGTTGGGGAGTGTCTCTTTTAACAATAGGACAAAAAAGAACGAATAGAAGAAGGGATAATTTTTTCAAGAAGATGGTTGGTGTATATATACATAGTTACAACACTTAATCACAACACATTATTATTAGAACATCACAACACGTTCTTGAACATAACATTTCAACACAACCCATAGGGTTGTTCTTTTATAGTCTCCATATCTAAAAAACTCCCTTGAAGTGAGGATGATCTAGTCCACATATAGGGGTAGTTGGTTCTAATTGTTTCCACTAAAGACATGATGTCCCATAGATTAGTCAATTTCTTTGGTTTAGTGAACATAGCCTTGTCAAACATTTAGTCAACTGTTCAGTCGATTGCTCGGTCAAGCCTCCATTCTAATGCTTTGATAGTCAACTCACTACAAGATTTGAACCCGAAATCCAACGACAGAATCCGATGTCATCTGACATTTCGCATGGATGTGTCAGACAACAATCAATCTATAGAATTCTGACAACAAAATATTTCTAGCGCCTTTGATTATCCGACACTTGGGAGTCGGAATTCTGACTCTTGTAGTGGCAGTTATCTGACACTGCCGTGCCGGATAGGCGTCGGATTTCCGAATTGTATATTGGTTGTTATTCGACACTTCCATATCGGATCTTTGATGTCTATGAACCAAACACAAGTCGGATATCTGACCCATAAGAGTCGGATATCCGATGGTCTGTATAGATTTTTTTTATAAGGTTTACATGATTTTAAATTTTATGGTCCCATACTTTCAACGGTAACTATGTTCAAGGCGTCGAATATCCGATGCATGGCCATTATAAATATAATTTGTTTTAAACATTTCGACATGTTTGCTGTGGAAGCGACGGACGATTGCAAAAATTATTTGTTCCTCCATGGATATTTTCAAGAATAGTTTTATTCTTCAACGGGCGGTTGTGGGAATTTTTTTTTCATCGATAGACAGTTTGCCGGGAGTTTTTTATTCTTCGGCTTCTCTCCATTTGAAAAAATCTTGATGCGTGGTTGATGCATGGAACTTGATTTTTTAAGACAACCGGTTATATTCATTAACGAAGTTTATGACAAAATGTCAAATAGATTAAATATTCCGGATCCAAACGAAGACAACCGACAATTGCTTGCTAGACTATGGGATGCAACAAAATGAAGGGGTGATGGCAAATGTTATTGTCCATGTACTCAATGTAGGGGATTGAAGAGGAGAAGAATATTGATCTCAACAGCCACAAAACATTGCGGGGAACATGGGCACGCTGAGGGGGGGAACGAAGATCGTCCATTTGTAGGTTTAGCATTATAAACATTATTATATTTGTTTTTTTTGGTAATCGTATGTATTTTTTTTTTCATATATTAATGTATATCTATTGATGTTTCCATGTATTTATATTAAAGGAAAGACACCCTATAGCATGTTGTCCAGAGGAAGTGCTTTCAGAACAAGTTCAGGATCAGGATCATGGAGTGTGTATGTTTAATGGAGAACAAGTGAATGATCATATTGAACAAGATGATCATGTCGATAATGTAATTGAAGATGATGGTACAAATACATTGATCCATGATTCATTTAATGTTAGAATGGATGATGATGATGTTGATAATGAAAATGATGATGAATTTGATGATGTTCACGATATGCCTCTTCTCGATAAGGCATATGAACCCTTTTATGAAGGCTCCAAAACAAATCTTCTCTCTACTATATTGTTGATAATGAACTTGAAGGTTATGAATGGTCTTTCAAACATTGCAATCACAAGTATGCTAAGGTATCTAAAATAATCCATCACATATATAGGATCATGATAAAGTTTATTTGCATTCCTCTAATAATTGTATTGTTAACTCATTATTTATCATCGTATGGATGAAGCGTGTTTCGTTAATATTATTTATTTATTACATTAACAATTTTTTTCTTTTTTTTTTGTAGCTTGATAGCTGATTTTTTGTTACCACCATCAAATATATTACCTCGCACATATCGAGATTTATTTTCCATCATGAAAGAGATTGGAATGCATTATGAAGCAATTCATGCATGCCTTGATGACCATGTTATATATTATAATCAGCTTGAATTTGCAACAGAATGTCCGGAATGTCATGTAAGTAGATATCGCACAGATAAAGTAACAAAAAAGGTGCCTCAGAAGGTTCTTCGTTATATCCCATCATTCCACGTTTGCAACGACTGTTCAGGTGCAAAAACATAGCACAATTTATGGATTACCATGCCAGGAACAGAAATCAAGATGATGTTATCCGAATGCCTGCAGATGGTACTGCTTTTAGAGATATTGAGGAAAAGTGGCCTTACTTTAAAGAAGAACCACATAATCTTAAGATTTCTTTGGCAGTAGATGGTGTTAATCCATTTGCACATATGAAATCCATTTACATGGTGTGGCCTATTTTTGTTATCAACAATAACATTCCTCCATGGTTGTCAATAAAGAGGGAGCACATAATGTTGTCGATGATTATTCCAGGTTTTATTGACGAAAACTGTTTTATTTATAATGTAGTTGTGGCATCTCATTTGTCATAATATGTATCTTAATTTCATATATATATATATCTATTATTTTACTCTTCTGCATGGTTTATATATCTTAATGGTTCTCATAATGATATATTTTATATCTTCTTCAAATTATGAATCAGGTAAGTTCCAAGTCAAAGAGATGAATGTATACATCAAACCTCTTATAGATGAGCTACTGAAGTTATGGAATGGCATAACTATGTATGATGTATCTAGACCAATACGACAAAGGAAATTTCAATTCCATGCAATGGTTGTATGGACAATACATGATGCCCCTGGGTTAACTTCATTTTGTGGTTTGTAATTTTAAGTTCCACTTTAATTGCATTTAATGATATGGAGTAGTTAGAATATTTTATAAATGAACATATTTGACATAGATATTCCATATGTAAATATTGTAGGTCTTCAGACAAAGGGTAAATTTGCATGTCCAGTTTGTGGTCCTAAGATAAAATCTCGACGTTCAAAAAGCTTAAGAAAGGAGGTGTTTGATGAGTATAGGCATTTCCTCTCTAAGAATCACAAGTATTGAACAACTGAAAGAAATATTTTCAATGGGAAGTAGGAGACTGCATTAAAACCACGGAGAATGATACCTCACCTTTGGAAGATGCAATACAATAGAAATCGTCATCATGGTACGTATGGATCATCGTATATGAATTTTTATGTATTTTAATTTTTATTGTGAGTTGTTTGTTGTAGTGGCCATATTTTATTTATGATGTAATTTATTAATTATAAACTAATATTCATTATTTCCATCGTGATCATGAAGGCATTAATGGTCTTCCACGAGGAATGAAAAGTTATCCTATTCAATTTAATAGGTTGCCCTAATATGAGCACCTACAAATTGCTCATTTGTTTGATACAATGCATATTGGAAATAATGTTACTAAAACCTTATGACGACTACTAGAGCTAAGGAGGGAGAAAGATAAAGTTGTGAAAGTGTGCAATGACATTCAAGAAAGCAACCATGCAATGAAAGACGTCATCCAATTTCATACCAACGGAGAACAAGTTAATATAAACTCAATTCCATGGATGTTTACGGAGCAACAAAGAAATGTTGTCAAAGAAGTAATGTGGAAAATTAAATTTCCCATCGGTTTTTGTCCAAACTTGAAGAATATCATAACTAAAAAAGGTGGTTTTGCAGGGGTCAAAACACATGATTGGCATGTCTTCATCAAGGTAATTATTATTGTTATGTCCATATAAGTTTTTATTGTTTGTATACTCTTTTTTTAATAAATGGTGTGGTTTGTATATTGATACCGTATGTTCTACCTCTCTCTCTCCCGGACAACTTCGACAACAATGTCAAACAAGTTATATATAATCTTGGTAAATACATGAGGTAAATAACAATTACTTGCATGTGCTTAGTGTTTATTTACTTACATATATTGTAATTTAATGTTTGTTTTTGTTAAGTATCGTTATTGGTTTGCATCACTTGTAGATGGTTGACATCTAAAGAAATCCATAAAGAAGATATAAAGTATTGGAGGAGAGAAATTTCTCGTCTCATGTGTGAAATGAAGAAGCATCTACCATCGGCATTTTTCAATGCACAAGAACACTACCTCATACACCAAGTTGAGGAGATTGAGTTGTGTGGACCTGTGCACTCAAGGTCCATGTGGATGGTTGAGAGGCACTTTAAATTTATGAAGGGTTTGGTGAGACAACTAGCACATCCGGAGGGTTCTATGATGGAAGGATATACGCTATACCAAAACATGTTGTATGTTAGTGAATATCTTCCTATTTTAGCGTCAAAGCTCAATTTGCGTCGCATTTGTGATCCAGACTCCAATAACAATTTTGAAGGGGAGAAACTGAAGGGGAAAGGTATATTGAGGAAGCTAAAAGGTAATTATTAGCTAGTGGATTTTTATTATATCCTTCATATTCTAATTGTATTTTCTAATCATAATTGCTTCAATTAAGAGCATATACGTCTTTGTTCAGGATATTTACACCTTTCTTTGATTTTAATGGTAATTGTCATTAAACAGTTGGTCGAGAATGGGATGCAATTCATTTATACATCGCAAACAATCTTGACTGGATGAAGGTATGGATTGAACGATGTGCACAATCGGGTCATGGAATATCATGGTGTTGTAAGGGATTATGCACCTAATAATCGTAGGTTGGGGGTTACCAACATACTCAAACACTTGCATACAATTGACTTCTAAAGTGCAGAATAGGAAATAGGAGGATTAAAGGAACTTACTTGTTTATTGACGTTCGATCCTTGCTAGTCCTCTTCCGATCTGCTCTACTTCCAAAGTCATCAAGGCTCACTCCTCTTTCACCTGTTTAGAGACAATCTTCCAGATATAGAATGATTCATATATATATGTTAGCATGTTGGATAAGTCAAATATGAAATACTGGAACATAAACAATTATCAAACCAAGATATATAAGACACATGTGGAAGAAGTAATCTCTTTATTATCAATAATGAGAAAGTTCAGAGTACAACCAAACGTCTGAGACAAGGACTCCTCTGTCACCAAAGGATTCTGAGTTTCACTGCTCCAAAGACTTCTGTAAACAATCCACCAGCATAACTTTGCTCCAAAGTGTAAGTGTCCACAACCCTCCCCAAGGCCTGTATTTATATGGGTGAAATAAGGCAGTTCTCGAAGGTTGGGGAAGTTGTAGCATTTAGGGAGATTAAGTAAAATGACTTAACTAAACTCCCATTAGCGTGTGATTTTGTGTTTTTATATTAAGGAGTACATTCGCGGGTATGTAGTAGAGCAACCCGCGAATGATTCGTGACTCTGTATAAGCACAACCCACGAATACAAGGATTCGCGACTTGCTGTAAAGGAGACCTGCGAATGACTCGCGAGTTGTCAAGCATGAGAGTCGCGAATACATCCCAACATGGCTAAATGGAAAAGTAATAAGCTGGGTATATAGGGAATGCATTTCATCATGAGCCAAGGTATAGTGAGAATAGGCTAACCTCCATCCATAAGTGTCCTTTTGTGTGCTGACATGAGGGATATCAGCACTCGGACGGAGAGGTGCCATTTAGGTGTATAACAGATGCCCCCTAATGTGTGAGGTCAGAGGGGAACGATGGCCGAAATACATTATAATATTTAACTCTGGAGAAACTCAGAGATCCAATGGAGCAGAGAGAGTACCTGAAACCAATACATAATAATGTGATATACAAAGTTACATCTGAGGATACTATGTTCAATTTACTGGAACACTAGCTCCTTTACAATATTTGATTACATCATATGATACGGGTAGAAACCACGTATAGTACAAAGGTGGATCAAAGCCACAATACAATAATGATGAGTCTTCAAAGATCTGGGAGCTGGATAGGAGAATAGAACATGGTATTGCGCAACTTAGCCCATAATGAGGGACTAAGGTCTTCATAAAGGATCCCAAAGAACCAGTACAATCCAAGCCATGTGAATAAGGGTAAGTTGAAGTCGAACATGGAGAGGATTCAACAGTTTTGTCAATCAATGAGTGATAATTAACAACTGAAGCAAAGGAGTTCACCAATGATGAAAGTGAATCCAGAGGTACTATCGTCAAAACTCTAGGTTGTTGTCATGAGGAGGTGCTGAAACGGAACCATACTGTGATAAGGAAGGCAATGGATCCTCCAACGGATCACAAGAGTGACTAGGAACTGGGCAAAATAAGGGAGACACAAGTAAATGGATAACAGATATAACAACAATAGGATCAGGTGATAGATCAGACATTAGGTATAATCCCTGAACAGTGAGCATGACACAGAGATGACCCAAGGCAGCATACAACGGATAGATAGAACAACTAGACTTATCTGTCATGTAGGAGACATGAACAGATTCCCCAGGTATAATGGACAAGAGGAGGAGTCAAAACTCAAAGTGATAGCTGAACACAAGTGTATACTGAAACATGGATATCGGAAAACAAAGAGTGCTATGTTCAAGGATGACATGCTGCCATTACTGAAAACAAGAGAAAACTTCTTCCTTACCTTCCCTGTTAAGTTTTAACGAGTCCAGGAAAGTAAACTCGGTTCCCTCTTCATTTTTTAACAAGCTTGAAGAGAAGGGAAAATAATGCTTGATACACTGATTCGTGGATTTAATGAGCCCGAACTAGTACATGCTCATGCACTATTTTCACATTTAGAGAGTCTGAAAATGCCAAAGAAGACTCCAGGGGGGTCCTTTTTCGTCCAATTTAGTCTCCTGAGGCCGAAAAAGTATAAAACGAACCACGGAAGAAGTCTCTTAACTTCTGAAGAAGAAAAGGTGAACCTTTTTTGTACTTAGTCGGGAAGGTCTGAAAAAGGTTAAATTACCACCTACCCAATGCTCCTTCCAAAACAACATAAAATAGCTTGAGTTTTACGAGTGTGAAGGAAAGCAAGATCACTCGGAAAGATCCATTTGGTTACGAGAAATGGGGCTTACAACAATAAACTCGTTGCTTTGTTCTTGAGTTTTAACGAGCATGACAAAGACACAAAGTACACTCGGAATCTTTTTCATGTTTGGGTCCAGAGCACAAAAAAGAGAAAACTAAGCTCAAACCGGGTGTTCCTTTTCCATAAATTTAGTTCCTCAGGTCCGGAAAAGTGATAAACCTATACCTGAGAATACTCTTCTCAATTCCGAATAAAAGAGAGTGATCCTTTCTCGTATTATTCCACATGGTCCGAGAAAGAGATAACCTACCACCAATGCAGATGCCCATTCACATATTCTTAACGAGCTTGAACGGATGAGATAACTCGGCAGTCAAGTCTGTTTTGAAGGAGTCAGACCTGGGCCTAAAGAAACTCCATAAGGTTGGGGAGTCCTATAAAGGAAGAGCTTGTAAAAAGAGGTTCATAAGAAGCTCTATTTGGCGTGAAAAATAGCTATGAGGAAACCCTTGAGCCTGAAACAGTGATGGAAATGAGTATCAAAAGATGGCAATGGCATATTAGAATGATACTCATGAAAAGGGATCCTAGCCACGGAAGAACAATGGTAGAGACAAGGGACTAATGGCTTAAAATACCATAGTCCGTGGCAAAAATGTTGAGTACTAGGGTTAATGTGGAGTGATAAAATGCCAACATGTGTTGGAAAGAGCAAAAACCACCCTATAGAAGCATCAACACTTTGTAAAGTTGGTAAACCTGTTCCAAGGTACAAAAAGGGTGATATTAATCAATTGTCATTTCAAACTATATAAAAAGACCCACTTGACGAAATTTTATTTCTATAAATAGATTGAAAATCAAAACATTTCATACCATTTGCACTTTTTGAACCAAAAAGGAAAGTTTACCCTCTATCTTTGATTGATCGTTGTGGACAATTGGACCGTCGGATTTAGAAACCGTCAGCTTCAGGTAAATCTACACCCTTGGCTCTTCAATTTCATCCAAACAAATTTTGAATTTAGGGGTTAATTCAGTATTATTCATCAACCTAAAATGTTGCAAAATGTATTCGCGGGTTGCTAATCGTAATAGTCACGAATACGAGTTCCATTCGTGAGTTGCTCCATAGGAAAGTCGCGAATGGCTCGCGAGTTGTCCCAATGGACAGTCGCGAATGCTGCGTGGTAGGTCAAATGTTTTAAAAATAGTCAATATTTTTAAAATTTTATTATTGAATACTGAATCAAATTGTATGTTTTTGTTAGGAAAATCATGGTGCTGGAGTGGAGAGAGAGGGAACATGAAGCTATGGATCAAGCGGCTCTCCAAATCCCGCCTACTATCCAAGCATTGAGGAATAGTGGGCTTCTCAAGTTCTTTTGCACATCACCCATGCAGGCCAATGTCCGCATATTAGAGTTCTTAGTCCATTACTGGGACCATGACCTGGGGATGTTCAACATCCAAGGTGAGACTTTGGAGCTTACCACACAAGACATTTACTTCATAACTGGGTTGTCACATCGGGGAGCATCGGTGAACCTGGAAGGCACTGGCAGGGGTGGAGACCCCTTGAGTGTCCAGAACTATGTCGATGTATTCTGCAGGCCTGGTACTCAAAAGAAAGGCAGCAGCATTCTCATTGGAGATATTCAGGATCTTACATTACAGGTGTTGGCCAGTACTATAGTGAGACTTTCAAGGTCAGCAGGATTACACATGGCCACCAGGACTCAGATGAGAGTGGTGGTGGACAGCTTTAGAGGTACTCTCTTTGATTGGTGTACGGGAATTGCCCCTATCATGAAGAGGCAATTATCCGACTGTAGGAGGGGAAGACGGAAGAACTTTGGCTATGCTAGTATATTGGTAGCGTTCTTCTTTGAGAGGGTGCCAGCTATGAGCCCTGCTATACCATTACAGGTCCGTCATCCACGGCAGCCGAGGCTGAGCCGGTGGGGAGATATATTCCTCCGTCAAGGAGGAGGAGATGTAGTACATAGCATGTATGATGATGATTTCTATACATGGTGGGAACAACAGGTGCCGGCTTTGGAGTAGTTTCCATACGCCGGGTTAGATTTCCGAGGTGATCTCGACCTAGTACTCCCTCCAGGAGGAGCATGGGGAGAGATGGGTAAGTCATTTTTTTATTTTTTATCAATATCAAATTTTTATGAATTTTCAAATGATAGGATATATACATATGCACAAGTCTAAACCCTATTTATGTGTCAAAATGCAGATATTGGACCAGTCCGCCCAGAAGGGCACCCACGTACCTTCGTACGTCCTGTTGCGGGGGGAGACCCAGGATTGATCACGGTACTCGAGGCAAAGCTAGGCAGGCTGACCGAGCGAGTACCTATGATACGGATAGAGCATCTCCCTGTAGCTATGCAGGAGTCAGTAGTTGGGGTTCCACCGGCCTGGCTATGTCTTTTCAGACGAGTATCTAGAGCGGTATGTGTATATAGAGATGCCGTGGAGGCTGCCGAAGCCGAGGAGGCTGAGGAAGCCAGGGGGCACAGAGATCACGGGGACCAAGGAGGTCCCAGTGGCCATGGCGGGCAGGCTTAGTTTTAGGCATTTTGATGGATGATTATCCACTTTTTGTATATTTTGTACATGATGGGATCTACGGATCAGACTTGACCTACCTATGACAGATATTTACATATATATATATATATATATATATATATATTTGTGTTTGGTTGTCAGTTTATTTACAAATGTTTCTTATGTATTTGCTGTATATTTTATGGAATGTGTGTGAGATGCCAGTCCAAAATATAATTAGCGTATGCATCAGTTAATGAATTTTGGTTTCGTGGAATGTGATTAAAGGTAATAAATTCAAAATGTCTTTCCAGTAAACGTATTTGCATGAACTGACGTAACAATGTAGGATTACGCACCTGATAGGCTCGATTGAGTTGGGAAACAACCAACTGAGTATCCAAATGGACTTCAAGCTGGGTGATGCCTCGTGACAAAGCATCCCATAGGAGCTCAATTACAGCCCTATATTCAACAACATTATTGGAAGCAGGACCTAGACAAGCGCCACCCGCGGCAACAAGCTATCCTGAGGGGGAGTAGATAACCCATGCTACTGAAGCCAGGTTACAAGTGTGACGACTGGCGCCATCAGCAAAACCTACATACATCTCAGAAGACATCTGCAACAACCAGCAGATAGTATAAAAAATGAAACTGACAACCTAATGTACATAAAAATACATACATTAATATACAAGAAAAAGTGCTAAGCCTAGGCATAGTACTTCTTCAGGTAGAGTCCATTTCTAGGCTCAAGCAGCTTATTCCCATCATAATCCACTAATTCATATGCGCCTTTACTCAAAACTTTAGACACAACATAAAGTCCCAACCACATAGCCTTAAATTTTCCTGCCCCCAGGGGCTCCTTATCTTGGTCCCAGAGCAAGACAAGTTCCCCTTCAGAGAAAACTCGAGGTTTGACCGTTTTATCATATTGAGATTTAACCCTATTCTTATGAGCTTGATTTGCAGTCAACGCATCTCTACGTTGTTCATCAAGGCGTTCTAAATGGAGCAACCGTTCCTCAAGCTCAGTTGTGTTAGGTAGCACATGAATAGCTATCTGCAAGGATGGGATTTCGCATTCAATTGACGTAATAGCTTCCACCCTGTGAATGAGTTGGAAGGGGGAAAAACCCGTAGTATTTTTGACATTGGTTCGATAAGTCCAAAGAGCAGGATATAACATGATGTGCCAATTTGAACGGGCTGCATCAATAGTACGTTTAAGAATAGTTTTTAAAGTTTTGTTTACAACCTCAACCTGACCATTTTCTTGCGGATAATAAGGAGAAGAATGTTCTTGTTGAAATCCGAGCATAGTGGTCAGTTCTGTCATCATGTGATTTTGGAAATGACTGCCATGGTCAGTGACAATCACTTTGGGAATACCAAACCTAGCAATAATCTGATTAAACATGAAGTAAGCTACCGTTTCCCCATTGTCTTTGAAAGTAGGCATTGCCTCTGCCCATTTTGTGAAATAGTCGATAGCGACAATGATGTATTTATGCCCCCCAGCCGAGGCTGGGTTGCATGTCATATAATCTATCCCCCATTTCATGAAGGGGCCTACCGAGACGACGGGAAACAAGGGAGCAGGATGTGACCGCATTTTTCTAGTGTACAGCTGACATGGATGACAGCGTTTCACAGCCTCCACACAATCTTTAAAGATGGTGGGCCAGAAATACCCGGCACGTAATATTTTCTAGGCCGTTGCTAACCCAGATAAATGACCCCCACACGCTCCACTATGGGAATCATTTAGGAAAATCTCCGCTTCCTCATGAGTAAGGCAGCGACGCAAGACAGAATCTACCCCTTGTCGATATAATGTATCTCCTATGATGAGGTAGTTTTTAGCATGAAGGCATAACTTACGTCGGTCTTCTCTAGAGTAAGCAGTAGGATACTTCAAAGTCTGGAGATATATAAGAATATCTCCGTACCAAGGATCAGAGGTAGATATAAGGAAGATGTGCTCATCTGGGAATGAGTCATCCTCAACCACTACATCTTCTTCCGTAGGGAATTCTGCTATAAGCTCGGCAAAAACTAAGGACTTTTTGGATTTAGCGGATTGGAAAACCAAGTCAAACTCTTGGAGAATGACTATCCACTTGTTGAATTTCCCCCCAACAATGCGTCGGGATAAAACATATTGGAAAGGGTTTACATCCGCCACTACAGTAGTGGTCCTCAGCAAGATGTAGTGCCGTAACCTCTGTACAGCATAAAAAACCGCTAAGGCTAACTTCTCGATGTGGGAGTACTTAAGCTCAGGCCCAACCAAAGCACGGCTAAGATAATAGACAACATGCTCAATGAGCTTGTCATCCTCCTGAACTAGCACTACCCCAATGGTAGACTCCGACGCAGCCAGATATAATATGAAATCCCTAGAGTAATCTGGCGGGCGTAATAAAGGATCCGACAAAAAGGCTTTCTTTAATGCCTCGAACACGAGTTGTGCAGTTTCATCCCATACAAATGGGGTGTCCTGTTTAAGCAGGCGCATGAAACCTTTTGTGATCTTGGCATAATCAACGATAAAATGTCGAAGGAAGTTAGACTTTCCTTGTAAACTCTGAAGTTGCCTAAGTGAACGAGGAGGAGGTAGATTTACAATAGCCTCAACTTTTAAGGGATCCACCTAAATGCCCCTACTAGAGACAATGAATCCAAGCAATCTACCTGACTCGATGCAGAAAACACACTTGTGGGGATTCAAGCGAATTTTGTAGTATCTGCATCTCTCAAAAATCAACCGTAAATGATCTGGATGTTGGATCCTCTTGTGAGAATGAGCAGGAAGATCATCCAGGTAAGGTTCGACAATGGATTTTATGTCATGAAAAGCGAAGTTCATGGCTCTTTGAAAGGTTGCCCCTGCATTTCTCAATCCAAAGGGCATTTTTCTATAAGCGAATGTACCCCAAGGGAAAATAAAAGCAGTTTTATGCTGGTCTTCCGGTTTTATTTGGATTTTATTGTAGCTGGAGAAACCATCCATAAACGAGAATACCTCACTACCTGCACATGCATCTATGATCTGATCGATAAACGGTGTGGGGTAGTTGTCCTTGGGACAGGCTTTGTTAAGGTCTTGAAAGTCCGTACAAACGCGAATAGTCCCTTGCTTTTTATCAACAGGAACTAGGTTGGACACCCACTCAGTCAAAGCAATGGGATATATAAAACCTGCTTTCAAAAGCTTTTCAACCTCTGCCTTCACAGCCGCCGCTTTACGCGGGTTCACGGGGCGTAATTTTTGCCGAACTTGCTTAGCATCAGGATAGGTTGGGATCTCATGTTGAAAAATAGATGGATCAATACGTGGCATCTCCTCATATGACCAGGCAAAGATATCACGGAATTCCTTGAAAAGGGTAGTATAAATGGAAATCTCCTCCAGAGAGCAGTTTGCACCTATATAGATATTTTCCACGACATTTGGTTTTACAGAGATGTTGATCGGTATAGTAGCGGAAATGTTTTCCATATTCCCCTCGGCAAACACTCCTTCCCTAGGTAGAGGGTTGACAGGTGTATCAACATCATCCGACAGTCTCACATGAAACTCTTGGTTTTCTATCTTGCTTAGCTCTGGGAGGAAATAAGATCGGTGATGAAGATCCTCACATGAACACATAGCTTCTAGAATAGCTTCATCGGAAGGTAAAACAGTGTCTAAGCAATCTATGGAATGTAAAGAGTTTTTCGCCCATGCAGGCATATAAACTTCTTCCAAATCATCTGAGACTGTAAGAGGATCTGGAATGGGATCTACAGTGGTTTGGGTAATAGCTTGATACGCCACTTCCACTGTAGATAAGGGCACTTCCGGTTCCTAAGGGGTTGGGAGGACCCAAAGATCAGTCCTATCGACCACCGAATCAATGGACTTCCCTACAGTAGTAGAACCGATATAAAGGACTGGAGCTGGAATATCGAATGTGCCCATCAATGATGCGTACATTCCAGCCCCCAAGCTCTGTGCAGTAGTTTTGGCCTGATCAACCAATGGTACAGTGGAATCTTTAGACTCTAAGCGGCCTTTTCGAGTAAAATCAAGTTGGTCAACAGTGACCAGCTTTCCCTCATGTGGAAAAACCATGACACGAAAGATAGCAGATGCAACTGCAAACATTGCATAAGTCCAATTCCTACCCAGAAGCAAATTGTAGTCCAATGGAGCATCAATCACCTCGACCTCAACAGACACTGCTTTGCCAGCCAAATTAATCTCAAAAGCTGGTAGGATACCATGTGGATGGAAAGACCTTCCATCAAAAGCAGTAAGTAAAGTGGTTGATGGGACCAGCTCTGGGGATCCGAGAGCTTTCCAACAGGCCAGGGACATAACACAAGTAGAGGCTCCCTCATCAACAACTGCTCGTCCAATGGTCTTACCACCATGTACAACATCTATTGATAGAGCTACATGGTAAGGGAGGCGGATTTTAACATCAGAGAAATTAAATTTCGCTGTGAGACTCGAAGAGTCCATGCTACCTAAAGCTGCTAAGAGGGCATCCCGTTGAGCGGGACAGCTCTGTAGCACCTCCAAATTTGACATTGCACATGGATTCTGGGCCAAGTATTCAACCACAGAGTATTTAGAAGCGGCTCGGGCATTTGGGTTATGCAAAGTCTTCTTAAAGACACCTTTGGGTATCTTTGGCATTATTTCCGCAGGTTTCTCTATAGTGAGAGGGTTGGAAGATTCAACTACAGCTTTACCCTTCTCCTCGGTCTCTTTCTCATAGTTTTTGTTCCTGGTCTGTAACAAAGTTGAGGATCTAACCATGTTGATATAATTGGGGTCAGGGGCAGCTTGAGTGCCCCCTGCTACGGTAGAAGCTAAAGCAGAATTCTGCCCTTGGGGAAACGGATCCTTCTTGACAACTGGCGGTTGAGCTTGTAACAGCTTTTGAGCTTGTTCCATGAGGGGACAAAGATGAGTAAGGTGGTCCCCTTGGCACAACTTACAAGGGAACTTGAATTTCTTCTTTTCCTTTTTTCCCCCATCAGCATTGTTTGCGGGATTTGGCTTGTTTTGGTTTTGGTTTCCCTCTCCCTTTTTACCTTTCTTCTTCTTCCCGCCGGGCTGCTGATTTCCCTTCGAAGAGGTTTGTGCAAAAACATTTGCACATTGGGAGGAGGGGGCAGCCTTTGCTGCCTCCGCCGTAGACTGTTTGACAGACAATTGGTGAAGTTGTTTTGACAAAGACTCTATAGTGGGAGAGTTTACGGACCCAACCACACCATCGGCATGGGGTCCAGGTTTAGGTTTCTCGGCCTCATGTGAAGGCCTTTGAGCCTCAGGGATAATTTCATATAGAATCCCAGACTGTGAATAAATCAAGTCCAACTGCTGGGCCCTGAGTATGGCTTCTTCTTCACTAGTCACTCCTGATGTGGAAACATCCTTAGAAATGTATGGCAACAATGACTTAAGGAACCACTCTAATAGAAACTCAGGAGGGATGGTAGCTTTGATGAGACTGTTTCGCCTCCACTCTTGGATATGATTTGAGATGTGGGTTGCCTTGTTTTGTCTGAAAGTGGACAACAAATCCGTTCCGAAATCATAACGAACCGGAAGCTGAAAGTGACTAAGGAAAGCACTAGCTAGGTTCCAGAAGCTACTAAAAGTAGCAGAAGGCAGCTCAATGTACCATTTTGCCGCTGTGCCAGTCAAGGTCCTCTGGAACAGCCTCAATCTCACTGAATCTTCATTCAATGAGTTGGAAGAACACCATAAATGGAAGGTGGTGGCATGAGCCCTAGGATCTTCACCAGCCTTACCTTCGAACTTAGGGATGTTCGAGGGCAGTTTGGTGGGTACAGGTGGCCACAAGGGGTCATGCCTCACCGGGTCATTCATCAATTTGGATAAGTCTGGAAAGTTTAAAGTTTCCAGAAAAGGAAGTTTGGGCCTAATCGGTGCACTAGATGTGCCAGCTTGGGGATTAGAGGGTCCAGCCCCTGAATTCCCATAGGTAAAGGTGGGGTTGCCCCCTGACACCGATTGTGAAGTGGGAAGGTTGCTTTGAAATGGGTTCCATCCGTAGGCCACCGGGTTTTGGGTGGGAGGTGCAGTGTAAGTGGTTCGGGCCATCCCCATAGAAGCTGGGGTCTGAAAGACCGTAGTAGGTATCCCTCCACTAAACAAAGAGAAGGGAGAGCTCGAGTATGGGACTGAAATAGGGGTATGGAAGCTCTGCCCATAAGAGGTGTTGCCTCCAAACTGCACTCCTACATATGAAGGAGATGGGCCTACGTATGGACTGGATGGGGGGATATGCCCCCCATTCCAAGGAAATCCTTGGACATAAGTCGAGGATCCTACCGGACCACTCTGAGTAGTGTAAGGGAAGGAAGAGGGAATGGTAGGTATACTAGGGATCCCAGCAACTATGTTACAAGAAATACCTCCTATGTTGGAGTGAACCGGTGGTTGAACCACTCGGCTCGCTGGGGTTAAGGGTGTAGAAGGCAAACTAGATCTAGGGGCACTAACCGGGGGAGGTAGTACCCCTTCAACCGGAAGGGTTGAGGTAAACACAAAAGAACTCTCTTCCGCAGAAGACATGACTCTACTCAAAGGGACACCTACTACTGGTGAACTAAAAGGTCTAACTTGGACGATCACAGGATCATTAAGATCAGTCAAGGGAGAGTTAAAATTTCTTGCAAACTCGTTAGTCTGCAATTCTTCTATCTCAACTGTGTCAAAATCAAAATGGTTAGCTATCAATTACGATTCACCAAGAACCTCACTTACTCCTACTGGTTCAAAAGAACCGTCTGTGCCTAATCTCCGCCTTTGGGGTAAAGGTGGAGGCTCCAATTCGTGAAGAGGAGGAAGGTTTCTCAACCTTCTTGACCTTCTAACTAGTTGGTCCTCCAGAATTAAAAATTTGACTTAAACACACCCTAAGGTCAACTAAGCACAAGCAAATCCACAGAGCATACACTAAAAAGATCCTAGAGTCTCAAGCAATCAAACCAGGGTATAAAGATATGCTTTCCCGAAGAAAGCTGATGAACAGTTACTTGGTGTCCTTGAGGGGTTCTCAGGCACGAGTGGAGGAATCACCCACCACCCTCCTACACTTTCCACAAGGGTTACCTTCCAAGCCCGTTCGAGGTGAACCAGAAATAACCTTCCGGTTTACCTAGGTATGAACCCTAAAGAGACAAGAGACTAAGGCTACCTTGACAATACCAGCTGTCTGGGGGGACAGTCGTCAGCCGAACTTGTATGTATGGGCAGGGTAGCTGAGCCCGAAACTCTGTCTAGGACAGAATCCCCAGATGCGTAAAAGTCCTGGGTTACGTTTTGACAAGGATTCAGGGGGTTATCCCCTATGTCCAAGCCTCCATGCGGCCTAGTGCTTAACTCCCGTTTGAGAGGAGCTTCCCAGATACAGTGATAGAATCAAGGATTTATCTAAAGAACGATCCACTACGTCTGAGTTTATAACTTGTGGGAAGTTTACACTCCCTAGCCCACAAGTCTAGCCTAAGCTAGTAGGTGAAAGGCCCCTAAAAATGAAAACTTACTGATAAATTTTAATTTATACGTTTATTTTAAGGGCTGTTTCTTACTCAAAAGGAAGTGGAAGTGATGTACTGTATGGTGTTTTGACTCAGCAAGAAATAAATGAAAGTAAAGTGTAATCAAAGCAAACTACTACTATAAAACAAACTTCTTTTCATTTTTTCAAATATGTATTGATGAACTAAAACACTGATAAGAGAAACTAAACCTATATTTTTGTAATTTTCTGAGATTATATATTTTTAAAATGAAGCAAACACTACTTATGCAAAAATCACAATGCAAAAGACTAACTATGTTTTGTTTTCACTTTAAAAATTGCTCAAAGAAACTACTATGCATCTACAATGCACTATGTTTGAGTGAACTTGAAATTTATAAACTGTCTAAAAACCACAAACCGAAGCACATAGGCAAGCAGGACCAAAATACCAGCAAGAAAAGCAGGCTAGGAACCCTAGCTTGGGTGCAAACAATGACACAAAATCACTGCAGACTTCAAAAAGGTAAGTGCAAACTAGTAACTGATAAAAAGCAGACTGGGAAAGACAGAGCGCAAGACCCTGATCACTGATCTGGACTAAGACACTTAAACCAACAACCCAAACAGGCCAGAATACTCCAAGATGTAAACAGTAAATAAAACAAGTAAAAGACTCAAATGGCTTTCAAAAAGCACTAAGATGTGATCACCTGAGGTATTCAAACCACTCTACAGCATTCTTAAAGAGAGTCTTTTCAGAAAATAGGAATTATAACAGGAAAAAGAACAAGCAAACTTTTACTCAAAAATCCCAGTTTCCAGGAGTACTCGCGACTGTATAGCAGTGCAAGTCGCGAATGATTCGCGACTGTTCAGTGGAACAACCCGTGAATGCAACTCAATACTTGTGACTGTCCAGTAGGACAACCCGCGAATGGGTATAAATTTTTTCTTAAAGGCAAAGAAAAAACCCTAAGACTTTCAAACACTGAAGTAGACAAGATCCAGGATAACAAACCACAAGCAGACTCACAAGCAAAACTGGTCAGGACAATAGAAATGACCTACAGCAGTCTAGGATTCCCCAGCGGAGTCGCCAGTTCTGTTGTAAGGGATTATGCACCTAATAATCGTAGGTCGGGGGTTACCAACATACTCAAACACTTGCAGACAATTGACTTCTAAAGTGCAGAATAGGAAATAGGAGGATTAAAGGAACTTACTTGTTTACCGACGTTCGATCCTTGCTAGTCCTCTTCCGATCTGCTCTACTTCCAAAGTCTTCAAGGCTCACTCCTCTTTCACCTGTTCAGAGACAATCTTCCAGATATAGAATGATTCATATATATATGTTAGCAGGTTGGATAATTCAAATATGAAATACTGGAACATAAACAATTATCAAACCAAGATATATAAGACACATGTGGAAGAAGTAATCTGTTTATTATCAATAATGAGAAAGTTCAGAGTACAACCAAACGTCTGAGACAAGGACTCCTCTGTCACCAAAGGATTCTGATTTTCACTGATCCAAATACTTCTGTAAACAATCCACCAGCATAACTTTGCTCCAAAGTGTAAGTGTCCACAACCCTCCCCAAGGCCTGTATTTATATGGGTGAAATAAGGCAGTTCTTGAAGGTTGGGGAAGTTGTAGCAGTTAGGGAGATTAAGTAAAATGACTTAACTAAACTCCCATTAGCGCGTGATTTTGTGTTTTTATGTTAAGGAGTACATTTACGGGTATGTAGTAGAGCAACCCGCGAATGATTCGCGACTCTGTATAATCGCAACCCGCAAATACAAGGATTCGCGACTTACTGTAAAGGAGACCCGCGAATGACTCGCGAGTTGTCAAGCATGAGAGTCGCGAATACATCCCAACATGGCTAAATGGCAAAGTAATCAGCTGGGTATATAGGGAATGCATTTCATCATGAGCCAAGGTATAGTGAGAATAGGCTAACCTCAATCCATAAGTGTCCTTTTGTGTGCTGACATGAGGGATATCAGCACTCGGACGGAGAGGTGCCATTCAGGTGTATAACACATATAATAATAAAAAACATATAATATATAATAATATATAATAACAAATCACAAGTGTATTTGGACATTGCCCCGACTCGTTTTGGACAGTTCAGTTCAATTTGGAGGTTCTTGTGAATTTGGGAGTAGGTCCGCTGGGGCACAAGGTTCAACATTGGAGCTCATGGTTGATAATTGGAGGTCAAGGTTGAGAATTGGAGCTCATCGTTGATAATTGTAGCTCACGCTTGAGAATTGGAGCTGGCGGTACAAATTTGGAGCACACGGTTCACGTTTTGGAGTTCCAGTTTTGGATTTGGAGCTCATGGCTCAACGGGTAAGCATCATGACCTCCTTTTTTTGGGCATGCTGTGACAATGGTTTTTGGGAATCCTGTGACAAGGGTTTTTGGGTGACAAGGGTTTTTTGTGCGCGTTGTGATGTTTTCTCCTTTGTGGGACAAGCTTGAATGCAGACAGACCCTTCCTCATTTAGTGGGTTATGAACTCACTGTTCATAACAGACCTTACCTTACAAATGAGAAACTCGCTGTTCGGGTCATGAAATTAGAATAGGGCTTCGCGCCTCACCCCCTCTCGTATCTGTGACTCACTATTATAGTGATCACTCATTTTGTAGCGCATCTATAGCGCGTAGGATAAAAGACAACTAAAACGCCCCATTTTCCCGGGCGTATTTTTGATAAAACACAGTCAGATTTCTATTGGAGAAAGGTTATTTTCATAATTTTACAATTTCTGCAATTGTATGTGATTGTCTCTGAGTAAATCCATGATTTTAAAATGACCCAAATCACTGGAATTGTGATTTAACCACTTTAAATTTCGATTTAGACCAAAATTGATTTGCCGGATTCCAGCGGGTTGGGGGCATTTTTGTTAGCATTTATACTGCTCCCATCTATAGATGTAATTACACAATTTCTCTAGTTTTGCACAGACAGGCTTTATCAAAGAAGTACTTCGAAGAGACTGATTATTCAGACCTATCGAACGGTTAAAATAGAACTAGGAAATTGGGGCCCCTCACTACAACTAGTAAAACCCCTCTTAAGGTAAGGAAGGTCAGACTATCTTATGGCAATAATAAGGGAATAAATACTTCCACAATGAGGAGGTCTTACTTCACAAGGAGGTATTAATTTACGCAGTTCATCCTCATATTCAATCGGTAAGGTTAGATACGACAGGGAATAGAAGCCCTTAATCTTTTAGAAGGAAAGAGAAATAAGGGGTAGGGGTTGACTTTCATGTTTCCAGCTCAAGCAAGTCATAAGGTAGGAAAGGAAAGTAATAAATAAAGTAATAAGGGGGTGCCAATCACCCGCCCCACCACAGGGTACCCATTTTGGCGGTGCCAATAAAGAGCAGGTCTTAAGGCAGAGAGTGGTACCATATCTAGGGAACGGACTTGGATCAATAAAAAATATACCATAGGGAAAAAATCCTCTCAAATCCAGGACCTTGAAAAACACACTAGTTCGGGGCCCAAAGTCCTGTTAATATCATTGTCAAACAAAAACTGTCCATGAGGACAGAGTTCAAGAACTCTGTCCACATGAACTATATCTCACAAAAGATATGATTTAGGAATAAGTCCTTAGTTTTTAAGTGTGAACTAATTATTTTCCAACTATGAGTTAATTATTTGAGATCATATTAGAATCCTTAAGGATATAGAGCCATTGGACTAGCTTATAATGAGTAATGGGTTTTAAAATTAAGTTATGAAAAACAATAATGAATCCAATAGCAATTTATTATAAAAGTAAAAGTATAGTATTTGGTTGGGAGATTTTTATTATTGTATTCATAGTAATAAATTGTTTGTACTAAATCTATCAAAAGAAAGATGTGGATCGTGTCTTTAATAGTTGGGAAGATTATTTACATTTAATTGTAATTTGTTTATAAGACTTATCATTATTCCATCGAGATGTTTCCTTTCAAGGTTGTGTATGTTAGGAATAGTTACAAAATAACATACATTACTACGTTTTCTTTCAAAGTGCTGCAAAACTACGTTTCTAGAATTTTTGTAGCATTTTCCCCTGTTTTACAGTGCAGGCCCTACAAAAGTTTCACCTTCAGAACTTTTGTAGAATTTTCGTTGTTTTTACACTGTTGGCACTGCAATAGTTATGAAAACTGCATTTTTTGTGTAAAAACTTGTCTGGACACTTTCAAACCTTTTCCAAGGCTCTAATACTAAAATTTAAGCATGTTATGGTCTAATTTCATCAAATTTATCTCTTTCCTCAACAAGAAGTTTTAGATTACCTGCACTGACCTCATCTTTCAACATTTGCAACTCTTTCTTCATATTTTTTTGGCTGCACCTATGTGCCATCTTTCCTAGACCACTGTACAAATCAAAAGGGATGTCTAAAAATGCTTTTCCAATGAAATGTAACAACAATTTGAAGTGAAATTTATACTGTGTCAAATATTCCTTCACATGTAAAAGAATTCCTTATGGCAAATAAAAGTTTCTCATATTTCTCTGACAGCCAAGCTTTGGGTATCCCATGAGTTAAATTTGATCCCTTGTGTTCTTCTTTAGAAAATCATCATAATTTATCAACTGAAACTTAGCGGAAGTAGCGGAAGTATGACCCTCTAATGAGATCCATAATTTACTTAGACAAATACTAATTGCGTAATACATGTCTATTAAAAAAAACTTTACATGAATAATAAGTTTGTGACTCTAATTATGAAATGTGTTGGTCAAGAAACTACTAGCGCTCGTAGCAATAACAATTACAGACAAGTAACAACAATAAAATAAACAATTTCAAGACTCTTGGTGAGTAACAACAATAGTTTCAACAAGTAACAACAACAATATCAACAAGTAACAACACTAGTTTTAGCAAGTAATAACAACATTTTTAGCGAGTAGCAACAACAACATAAATTAGTTTAAAACTGCTAGTGAGTAACAAAAGCAGCAATGATTAGTTCGAAACTAATCATTGCATTAGTTAGAAACTAATGCTTAATAAAAATATAATAAAAATATCCTAATACTATTATGGCAATTTATATAATATAAAATAACATATAATAAAAATAAAATACATATAATATAAAATAATAATAAAATACATATAATATATAATAATATATAATAAAAAATGACAAGTGTATTTGGACATTGTCGCGATTCGTTTCGTCTTGGACAGTTCAGTTCAATTTGGAGGTTTTTGTGAATTTGGGAGTAGGTCTGGTAGACATGGAAGACAAATCTGTTGACCCGTGGCAGCAAGAGCTCAACATCTTCTCCTCACCGGAAATTACCGGTATACCGTCCCCGGACACAGTGCAGAACACTATGGAAAATTAGACAGTTGGAACCGAGAGTAGGGTTCCGGTTTCTCCGCCAGATGAAGAGCTGTTAGGTGTGTTCCCAGCACGGCCATTAAACCCGGCCTTAGGAGGAGGCTCATACTAATTATTCCACTCCAACCAACCTCCGAGTTTGAATAAATAAACTATTTCGATAATTTTACCTACATCTTCTTTGATGGGGCTTCAACCAATCAAATTGGAGGTATAGGTGTTCATCTTTTGATCACCCAGGACCACTATTTTTGCTTCAAATTGGGTGTTGGTCTGAGTACAAACACCAGATTTGAACTACTTGCTTTATGGACTCTCCTTTATTGTGCTAAATCCATGGTCCTTCCCACTCTGTACATTCATGGTGACTCCACAGGCATCATTAATTGGTTCAATAGAAGATCATAACTAACTTTACTTGCATGTGATGGTTGGTGTCAACGTATCCGTGATATGGAACCTTACTTCATCCAGCTAAAAGCAGTTCACATATTGAGAGAACACAATACTATGGCTGATAGCTTATCCAAAGAAGCATTAACCTTGGCCTCAGGACATTTTCAGTTTACTGAATTCACTGATGGTGAATGTACTGGTCAGGGTACTTTCCATCTTTTCTAGTCCTTAGCATTTGAGTCTTTTATGTGCTGTTGCTATTGACATCCTTTGGATGATTGAGGTGGACGATCCCCTCATATTACTGGTCTCTCTTATTTATTTCTTCTTTGGATTAGCTACTTCAGTATTAGACTTGAATTCTCAGTCTGTTGAAGGTTAGTGATGTGGATGTAGTCAAGATTCCTAGATTAGAGGTGTTACCTTTGAATGTTTGTCCAATATTTCTGTGAAGCTGATCAATTGTATTCCTTAGGGTTTCCTTAGGGTTGAGAATTATTATGGGAAAACAAGTTAGCGTTGCCTTAGGGTTGAAAATTAATATGGGAAAACAAGCATCATCAAGACAAGCTAAAAGGAATAAATCAGCAAATATTACAAACTGATATAAATGTATTTAATGTGCCAAGTAGCCAGATTTGGAAATGTCCTCTCTTCACCACCACTGGGAAATATGCCTCTGAAGTGCTGGCTTATGCACTTTAGAGTATCACATAGGTTAAAACATCCACTCTAAAACTAAAATAATCTACAACATCACAAAATCATTCATGGGAAAACTAAAAACCACTTAAAGGAGATATGTTCTTTGAAGGAGATAGTCCATTAAAGGAGAACCTCTAGGTTTTGTATAGACATATATTGGCATAAATTGTAGTGTTATATGTGATGCATATGCATAACATATTGTCTCAAGCTTGACAACGTTGAAAGGGTAAAGTACAATGGCCACAAGCATACATTTGAAGCTTATGAAGCCTACCCAATTCATGTTAGCAAAAGGCAATGCAAGCAATAAGTTAGAATGGAGACTTGTATGTAACCAAAAGAGGGGCATACATTAGAATTTTTAGGGCTACCAAATGCCCACACCTATTAACCAAATTCATTCTTGACAAGTTTTTTCTTTAACAAGTTATTGGCTTACAAGTATTTCCAAGTTTTTTTTCTTATAAGTCTTTCCACGTTTTTTTGCTGGTATTTTCCTATGCTTATGCCAATTTTTTTTTTAGCCACGGTGCAGGTAGAACCAAACAGGTATTTGTCAGACCTGTCTTCCTCTAGCGAAGGGAGTTTGGGAAGGCTAGAGGAAAGTGAGACATCCAGTAGGTCTACAAGGGCTAGATCAACTAGATGTTAGAAGATCAGAAGAAAATTCGACAAACGCATGAATTTTTTTCTCCAAGGAGGGGGGTCATGTTCCTATGATGATGAGACAGTGGGAGACATCGACGTGCCCTTAAGGTACCAACACCTAGTGAAACAATGGGTGCCTAGGGATCTTGCTAAAGTAAACACTAATTTTTGTGTGAATGAGAGGATATATAGAATTGCACCATCCTCATTGAATGGATTGGGCTTGTTTTGCATGGACGGCATAAAGGTTGGATATGGTAGATGTAAAGAATTGATGGAGTATGTTGGACCCTGTTACAACTACAGTGATTGTATGCACCTGGTCCAATATACACGAAGTATGTGTAGATATGGTTGTCAACAAATTATATACAACTGAAAGACAAATCTCAAAATAAAGGAGCAACGATGTACATGGATGGAAGGCCAAAAACAACCGGTAATATTGCAGGGTTTATAAACAGTACACAACCAGGGTCTACATTAAAGAAACCTAACTGCATATTCGAGTTGCATGAAGGAAACTGTGTCTTTGTATGTGCAATTAAATCAATAGCTGTTGGCGAAGAACTGCTTATTGATTAAAATTTGAACCGTGTAGATACAAACAATGTTAGTATGGTTGTGGTACAACAAACAATTTATAAGTCCTTTTATTAATTATTTTAACGTCTACAAGAATTTTTGTTAGCATATAATTGAAATTATCTACTTAATTTCATGTTTCTTTATGTAGCTTTTAGTATGTTTTTGAAGCAGGGTTCTCTCAGGGGCACCTCCATCTCCGTAGATGTTTGTCGACCCGAGTCAAGGCAGCAGGTATACATCAATATTGCCAATGTAATATTAAATTTTAGGATGGACACACAGATACGTTGTTATGTATTTTCATTAGTATATTAGGTTTTTTTATATAATATTATCGATTTTCCATGTAGAGTGTTGATCAGGGAAGCCAACTGGCTATTGATCAGCCAACTACAACATCAGGGAAATAGCCAAACATGAATGTAATTCTCCATTTCAAATACTTTAAAATCATAAAAATGTCTATCGTGACGCATTATGTTTATTTTGTTCTATATTCTTTCATTTTTATGGTTGCGTTCATGATGGTAATGTTGTCTACCTTTTTTGCAGATTGACCGGGGAAACTCCCCTGCTGTTGATCAGACGACTGGAGACTTGAGGCAACCATTTAACCTAAATGTAATTCCACATTCTAAATACTTCAAAAATGTACACATATAAAACATGTAGCATAGTGTTTATTTTTGTTTTTGTTATGTATTTGTTAGCTTATACATATTGCGCTCATTGTGATAATGTTCTCTACTTTTTTTGCATGTGGCTAATTGAGGTAAATCCCCATCTATTGACCAGACCATGCCCTCGGCTAGGCGTCAGGTACTCATAGATGTAATCCCTAATATAATTATTTGCGCAAACTATATTTTCAAAAACTAAGCAATTTTTTATATATTTCAATTGCAGACAGGGGATTCCGTTTATGAAACATCATCTCAAAACTCTTTACAGAACGAGGTCTCTCGGTTGATGAGAGATAGTGAAATTAGAGAGTGTACAGACCTATTGAGGGTGCTACAAAGGACAAGGGAAAAACAAAATGAGGAACTGGTTCGTTTGACATTGGCAGTTCCACTAACATAAGGGCTTGAACAAAGGCTTCAATTGTTGTTACAGCAACATAAACAATTGGACGTAAGTTATCGAATAAAAATGAAAATTCATTTATAAAAACTTTATAATATTTGATTTTATATGTTGTTTAACTTATAATACAATGGGTTTAATTTACAATGTGTTATGGAGATTATCAGTGGTGGTCAAGGCAATATTGGTCCCAGTGACCAAACCACTCCATGTACACCACATACTGCTCCCATATTGTCCACTGAACAATAGGCAACACGCTCTGCGACATCGTCGAGGGCAGCGGAGGTTGAAGCCGATGGTGCCCCACCCACAACAGATGCTATAGAAGAAGGGGTGGATGCAGGGATAGATAGAGATGTGGAAGCGTTTCCTGGATCTTCTCATGTGACTAGCACTGGTTCAATAAAGTGTACATTTTTGGTGAATGAAGAACTGGTTCCATTAAAGATAGAGAGGATTCCAGGTCATTATAGATTGTTCAATTTATATTTTATAATTTGTGTCTAATATACCGATAATATTTTCTAATGTTCACTAATGATGGAAATAATGTTTTGCAGGAAATGATATATTTTATAAACATCTATATGATTTGGCCTTGGAGATCTTCGGGCCCACCATCTGCACAATGTGGAACAAGCAGCCAAAAGCTTTAAAGGATGATCTGACTAATCGCTCAGTTAGTCTTTTCGGAAAATATACCTTTGATACATCGAAGGTACTACAGAAGGCTGGAAAACATCTAAAGATTGTCCAAGACCAATATAGGGTTCACCTAGAAAAGAACCCTAGGTATGAGCACCCTCCAATGATTCCATCTATGGAGTGGAAAGCCTTGGTGGAATATGGAAAAGAGAAGGGCATGAGAAAATCAGGAAAGATACCACCAGGTGGAACAGGGAGGTATGCAATTCATTCCAAAATGTAGTGGTAAGCCTTATTATTACTAGTTTTTATATCAATTTTGGTACATAGACTAATGTATTTAAAAACATAATTAGGCTCTCGGACACATCTAAGGCCACAAAGGCAAGAATTGAAAAAATTGGCCAACACAAGCTTAGGCCTGGTGGTTACTCCAACTTGGCAGCCCGATATGTAAGTATCGCAAAACCCGAATCCGCATCCAAATATCATACAGATTATTATTTTTCTTTTGTTCTAACAAAAGGCTTTAAAATTAATGACATCATGCAAATATGAAGGCCGACTGGTTCAAAGAATTGCCCAGTGCAAGATTACATGAAGCTTGGCTTCAGACATGACTTTGATGCTATTGTTGAACGCCAGAGAAGCTTGTCTGTGAATACAACACAATCTTCTGCTGATCCATCTGGTGCCCAGGTATGTGAAAACTGTATAGTTTAATGATAATTTATTAATGCTCATGCAATTTGTTCCTTATAAAAAAACTAACATAAATTATTTATTCCTTTTTGTGCAGGAAAGTAACGATCCCGTTCATGTCGAGGATGAAGTACATGACCAACCAAACGAATATCATGCTTCTCATCCTGGTAATGAATTTATTAATGTGCTATTGTTTTTTATAGACCATTGCAGATGATGAACATTAATTCTAATTCTACACGATTCAACTATAGAGCATGTAGCTGCAGATCATAACACAGAATAGGTTGGGCCAGTACGAGATAATGTTAAACATGTTGATGTCCACATGGCAGGTAAAAACACACATTCGTAATGTTTTTTTAATGAATTACTCATATTTATCAAAATATAAATATATTAATGAAAGATTTTGACATTATTGCAGAAATTCATCGCCCCTCGCCTGAAGTTCAACCTTCTGAGCAGACTAGTAGGGATACCGATGATCAGATTCCCGTAGATGTGACTCTAACTAAATATTTAAAGAGAAGAAAAGTAAAAAGGAAGAGACTAAACAAATTTTCAGTAATTCTTATTTATAAAAAAAAATAATGCTTTTTCCTCTGTTTTATGAATGAATGCTTTACTGAATTGTTTACTGATATTTTTTTTCTTCTGCCATTGACTAAATTAATGTTTTAATGAATGGTTTTTTCAGCTGTTGAATGATTGAATGGTTTAAAGAATGTTATAAAGAATGATTTAATGAAAGCATTTTTCAACTATTGAGTGAAATAATTTGCATTGTAGATGCATTGTTATTTGCATTGTGAAATAGTGAAATAAATTGTTATTTGCAAGTATAGGCATTGGGTTTGGGGAGTTGAGAGTGATGTGAGGGGGGGAGGGGCCATAATAGATTCCACCTTCAAGTGGTTGGTCCTGTTTAGTAGAGAATATTAAATTATTCTCGAAACAAAGAGGAGCTCAATGAATGGTAAGGAAGAATATATTAAAAAACATCTATCTCTATATTTTTACTGTGTAATTTTCACTATTGCTATTTGACTCCTCCATTGGAACTTGTTGCAGATAGCGTTGAGAAACATTTCCATAGTTAAGAGGCAAGAAATGGAGTTTTGATTAGATTGATGGCCTTATATACATAGTATTTTTGGTTATCCATGTTTTATTAGGTGATATATTCTTTACTAATTATAATTTTTTGTTTACATAATTTATGTTAGATCATTATATTTTAAATTGCTTGATTAGATTAAGCAATTGAGTGTCATTTAATGTTGCTTGAGGATTTTAAAGAACTCAGTTACTTGAATTGAATTAGTAAATGATAGATGTTATATAACATGTTTATATAAATGGTTGGGCATGATAGCTTCGGAGATAGATTGTTTGAATACTTGGTCAATTGTAGCAGGATGCATTTATTTTCGCAACACACTCATGTCTTCATTTTATGTTTTCAAGATGCTTTTGAACAAATAATGGCTTGTTTCTACATCATAAGTCCACATTCAATGTTTTCAAGATGCTTTTGAACAAAGAATGGCTTGTCTCTACATCATAAGTCCACATTCAACAGCCTTTGCAGCAAGAGTTTTTATATACCGAAAAACTAACATTCATTCTTTACTTGTTTATGGATTTTGCAATCTTGCAGATGCAAGATGTGGAAAATGGTACACTATTAAAGTGGACTCTTCAAAGTTTACCTTGGAAAATAGGGTAGATCTTCTTCAACGAGCTGAAGTTCGTGTGTGTGCTTTTGATATAGAGACAACCAAGCTTCCTTTCAAGTTCCCTAATGCCGAATATGACATGATAATGATGATTTCACACATGGTGGATGGGCAAGGATATCTTATTAAAAATCGAGAGGTAAAAACACTTGGCATTGTTTTATGCCCATTGGTCAGCCTATCCTTTGTTTTGGGATTTATTTCAGCTATGTTTTGGGATTTTTATTGTTTGCAGATTGATGTTGCATTGATTGTTATGAACATCGTTTCTCTTCTTTAGTTTTCCAATTCCTTTTCATTTGTTTCATGAGTGTGTAGGGGTGGGGCATTGAAGACTTGGAGTACACTCCAAAACTAGAATTTGAAGGAAATTTCAAAGTAGAAAATGTGCCAAATGAGGTATATCTGCCATTTACTGTTTACCCTAATACTATAATTTTGAAAACAAGTATTGATCCCCTGGAAGTTTGCTATGTTTTCTAGACAGAGCTTCTTAGGCTGCGGTTCAATCACATGCAAGAATTTAAGCCTGGGATTTATGTCACGTATAATGGAGATTTCTTTGATTGACCTTTCGTCGAACAACAGGCTAAGCACCATGGAATGAAAATGAGTGATGTATGTTAATTTTTTTATTATCTAATATACTGGCATCTTATGCTTGCTGAATGTTGCTGGATTTTTGCTCAATTCTATGTTTAATTGGAAAATGAGTTTATTATTTAGTGTATTACAATGAATGTATTGATCCACGGAGTGGACATCTCAGGGCCCCAATGTATACTATGTTCTTGAATCCTTTAGAAGTTTTTCTCTACCTCTTAAAATTCTTGCATTGTTTTGCAACTAAGGATAGGTTTTTGACCATCATTATAAATTTTGACCCCTCTATTATCTAGCCACTTCATTTAGCAAGAACAATCTGTGCTTACCTTGGTTGTTTGGAATTTGCAAGAGTGAAGTTAAATATCTACTGTACATTATTAATAATGATTTAAGGTAACATACTCTATTGTTTCTTTGTCTCTTTGCTATATGAAGTGGTTATGTATTTGTAGGATTCAATCTTATTCTATACCCCTTCCTTGAGCAAATCTAGACTATTCTAAAAGTATTGAATGCCTCTTGGTCAGCAAGTTTATTTTTGTTATTTTTTTTATCTTAGTTGTTTCCTTTGGTCCCCTCTGTTTAGAGACTCTATAAGTTCAGTGTCTTCCATCATCACTTATTAAGATTGGGGATGTAAAGCACTCTTTGCATGAGAGCTCTTTCTTATATAGGGAGAAAATTATGTAGATACTTATACAATTAGCAAAATGAATATGAAGGATAAACACAATTATTTTGACCCATTTCATCTTAATCATGTTATAAAATACCACCCTTTATAACTTTAGTCAACTCAAAATGGAGGTTAGGGACACAGACAGTGTATGGGGACTGCTTCATTGCACTTTCCAATTAATAGTCTCACCCAGAGAAGCACTGCATTGTGTTCAACTAGGAAAACTTGATTGCAAGCAACCTTTCTTTGACTCTCTTGAAAGCCAAGTCACATAGGCCATTTCTAAGTGGGTAAGTTGGGCTTCTCTTGGATTAACCTGGTCCTTCTTCTGCTTCTAAGAGCTCCAACAAAATATTCTGTGTATGGCCCTTGGTTTATATACAATGTTCACATAAAGACTTACTTGCTATGAACAAAGAGAATTTCTTACTATCCAACCTCATGGGGCAAATTGTAGAATCCAACCAACCAATCTCATGGGGAATGTTCATTGGGTGACTATCAGCAATGTAAACAGCTATGATAGACAAGGAATCTGGGCACTAACAACACCTGAACATGCAGGCATGGGATTATATGACCTTTGTACATGAAACCATGTGGCTATAAGTGAAATATTTGGATTTTTTTTTTAAAATCCATCAACTGGCGTCGCTTTTTCGACATTCTTTTGACACTCCAGTCAGCCCATCCGACGACTGTGCCATGACTCTGACGCTTGCTCCCGTCGGAAGACCGATGGTTTAAGTGTCAGATTGCATCGGAAGGCCGAATCTTCTAGTGTCAGAGTGGATCAGATTACCGACACTGTCTGAATTAAAAAATGACGACACCGCCATTTCTCAGACACTTTTGTACGTCGGATGGCCGATGCTTCAAGGGTCAGAGGACGTCGGAGTTCCGACAGTTTATGCAATTTTGGTTGGCACTTAGGAAGGAATAATGGTCAAATATGTGACACAATGGTTTGTCGGATCTTCGACCCTTATTAGTTGACAGTCAAAGATCCAACGTTACGCCACCGACGCCAAAAAAAAGTGTATGTGTCAAAAATGAGACAGAGAAGTGTCGGATTTCAGACATGCAAGGCGTCGGATTTTGGGTTGAAATTCTGTAGCGACTGTTGTCTTTTGATCAACTATCTCCCGGAGGTCCACAGATGGGATGAACCTAAATAACCTTTGGTTGCAACATCACATTTTCACATTTCCCCCCAAATTTAATCATACTTCCATTTTCTATCACAATTTGGAAATTTGGTATAGGTAAGACAAAACAATGGGTTTCTTTTTCCGCACTCCTATGAATAAAATTGTGGGTGCTTCCACTATTAATCATTATAGTCACTTTATGATGCTTGATGTATCCAATAAATTTCAAGGTGTTGGGTGTCAAAAAACTTGATAAGGCACTAAGAGAAATTTGGGGTTCCTTGCCAGGTGGTGTCTTCATCCATAGGTGGGGTGGAATCCTCTACTTCTGGTTCATGAGTGTCTTCAATTAATATGTATTTTAAGTGGTATTATGGGATACATCCATGTGAAATAATTTTTTTTATTTACATTTATGCTCTCTTTGAAATATTGTTCATCACAATTATGGAAAAGTCCAAGGCATTGGTATTTTTCCATCTCTTTCAGAGACAACTTTTGGATTCTCAATGGATGAGGGTTGGAGAAATTGGGAGCAAGTTCCATGGGAGCAATAGTATGATTAGTGGATTACGGATTTTTCTTGGGGGGGAGGGGGGGATTTATAACCACCTCAATTTCTTTATCTTTGTGATAAGCTTCCAACCATGTTTTGGGGTGCATTATGACATGTTCTCTAATTGACTCTTTGACACCATTGATGAAACATTATTTAAAAAAAGAATTGGAGAGGTTATTTATGTGGATTTCTAATTGCTTTAAGGAAATAATATATTCCATAATTGTGCCTATCTAACGTAATTTTTCTAGTCTTCCAAGGTAGCAAGTGTCACGTTCAAAATGATAATAAATGATCTTCACAAACTATTTCCAAGGAATGATGCCAATATAATATTTCTTATACCATTTCCACCATTGTCGACATTTTGAATCTAAATATAATATCACTTTTAATTTTTGTAGGTCATCAATAATGCCACAGAGAGGGAAATAATGTTCCATTTGGGTAAATCAACCCAAGGGATTGAACCCATCAAACTTGTTCATGTCTACCTTTTTAAGGTGGTGCCATAAATTATGATAACATAAGGGTGGGTGACGGGTATTTGGAAAGAGAATGTGAATATCCTACATTTTATTTTCTAAATATTCCTCTTTGGTTGGATTGGTTTGCGGATAAGAGACACCCAAACATTGACATATCAATGCCAACATATAACCTTGGTTTTTCATACGTTTGATGAGGCATGTGAATGAATACTCAAGTTTAGAAACCTTGGTTTCAAGTTTATTAGGATTATTGTGTGGATCTGTGTTTTGGTTCTTAGTGGCTCTCATATTTCAAGTATGGACCATGGGATGACTTAACATATTGAAAACAATTAGCATTGACTTATCTCAACATGACTAGCGGCTCAAGAGAAATCCTTTGAGGTATGCCCAAAATATTGTATTGTGGGTCCCTACAAAAGGAGCAGTGTAATATCCCAAAATATTACCCCTCAAGATCATTGTTGATTTTGAATTAGTTATTTTATGCTTTTAATCAAAGCATTTATGTGACATTATAAATTGATGAGCCATGAGCATTATTTTAATGTGGTTGAAAGTAATTAGTTTTAAACATACTTTATTTAAGAATTCAACATTGACTAAGAAAAATTGAGGGACCATGATACCTTTAGTGGGGAAGTTAGATAAATGTGAGAAGTTCACGTGTCAAATTAAAATGGTATCCTTCCTTATATAAACAAAGTGGTTGAAACCTCTCCCTTAACTTTAAAGGACCTAACTCCTAGAGTACATTGTTGAGACGGTGTCTCCCTAATATCTAGGACAAGAAAACGTCCCAAAAATATCTCCCTCCTTATCCTATATGGACATATTTTAAATAAAAACACACACTTTGAAGGGAGGTGAATGAAGAGATAATTTGAGAGGGAGTTGAAGGACAAAAATAAAACAAGAAACAAAGAAGAATTTGAAGGATGAATAGGGAGAAGATAGAAAACAATGATATCTGAATATTGTATGTGGTTGTGCGAATGAAAAATCACATGATGGTTCCAGTTCTATCTGGCTAAGTACATTTAGGACTTTCTATGTGTTAAATTTCCATATGCTTAGCTAAAACATTAGTATTTCATTTCATTTTCATAACAAAAGCATATAAACAGGATCACTGAAAGATAGATAAGCACAACCATACAAAAGGAACACAAAGATTTATCCTGGGAAAACCCTAAAGGGAAAAACCCAGCAAAAGATTCCTCAATATAGATACCCCAAAAAGATAAAAGATAAAACCAATAAGGAGATCAAAGCCTGATCCTCCTCCTTCTCCAGCTACTTCTCTTCTCCACTAATGCACTACACAAGTGAGAGTGTGTGTGTGTCTCAAATGAGGAGCACTACACCTCTATTTATATTCATCCGTTCACTTAAGTTAACTCATTTGACATGTAGGCTCGAGTTAAATCATGTAGGCTCGAGTTACACATGTAGGCTCAAGTAACCACACTGGTGTGCTGATGACCCACCTTTACAATTAGAGGGGACTACCTCATGACTCTTATTAGTTCTTCCGATTAGGAGCATCGGGGTACAATGTAATACAAGTGGTTCTCCCGGTAGGACCATCGGGGACCACAAAAAGATACATATAGAATATTCTTTGAAGTTACAATATTTCAACACTCCCCCTTAACGAGAAGGGTATTCTACAACAACATAAACAACAACAAGAGTAGAGATAGGGGACATCATCAACATCAATAGGGTAACACATCTATAAATCATTGGAAGCTTTTCAACATCATGTAGTCTTCATCTTCAATATTCAGTCTTCATCATCAGCAACATCTTCAGTCTTTGATCATCAACATCTTCAGCATTTTGATCTTTCAATTAGCTACGACATCTTCAGCACTTGGACCTTTCGATCAGCAACATCTTCAGCACTTTGACTGTTCGATCAACAACAACATCTTCAGCATTTTGATCTTTCGATCAGCAACATCTTCAGCACTTTGACTTTTCGATCAGCAACAACATCTTCAACATTTTGACCTTTCGATCAGAAACATCTTCAACACTTTGAATTTTTGATCAGCAACAACATCTTCAGCACCTTGACCTTTCGATCAGCAGCAACATCTTCTGTACTTTGACCTCTCGATCAGCAATATCATCATCAACACTTTGCCCTTTCGATCAACAGCAACATCATCATCATCATATTCTGATCTGTCGATCATAATCATCATCACATTTTGATTTTTCGATCAGAAACATCATCATCATACTCTGATCTTTCGATCAGAAACATCATCAACATACTCTGATCTTTCGATCAAAAACATCATCATCATAGTGCGTAATCATCATACTCTGATCTTTAGATCAGGACGTCATCATCATCATACTCTGATCTTTCGATCAGTATGTCATCATCATCATACTCTGATCTTTCGATCAGTACATCATCATCATACTCGGATCTTTCGATCAGTACATCATCATACTCTGATCTTTCGATCAGTACGTCATCATCATCATACTCTAATCTTTCTATCAGTACGGCATCATCATCATCAGCAACAACCTGCAATCCACAACTCAAAGAAAAAAAGTCTTTGGATCGCTTTTGGACTTAAAGTCCAGGGATGATACAATCCCACCACATTCTCGACAACCAAAGTTACCGGATTGATTACGGGAGAATCAGTCCCTATCACTTTAGGACTAAGTCCAAGGACGATGCAATCCTACCACATTCTCGAGGACTGAAGCCACTGGATTGATTACAGGAGAATCAATCCCTATCACTTTAGGACTATGTCCAAGGATGATGCAATCCTACCACATTCTCGAGGACCGAAGCCACCGGACTGATTACGAGAGAATCAGTCCCTATCACTTTAGGACTATGTTCAAGGATGATGCAATCCTACCACATTCTCGAGGACCGAAGCCACCAGATTGATTATGGGAGAATCAGTCCCTATCACTTTAGAACTATGTCCAAGGATGATGCAATCCTACCACATTCTCAAGGACCGAAGCCACCGGATTGATTACGGGAGAATCAGTCCCTATCACGTTAGGACAATGTCTAAGGATGATGCAATCCTACCACATTCTCTAGGACCGAGGTCATCAGATCTATTATGGACAGATGTCTTGGGATGATACAATCCCTCGTCATTCTCGAAGACCGAGGTCTCTGGATTACTTTAGGGCAAGTCCCCAGGGATGATACAATCCCACCACGTTCTCAAGGACCAAGGTCACCAGATCTTTTATGGACAGATGTCCCGAGATGATACAATCCCTCTTCATCCTCGAAGACTGAGGTCTTCGGATCACTTTAGGGAAAGTGCCCAGGGATGATACAATCCCACTGCAACATCACTACTCCCTACTCCCCCTTTCAGGGAAGATCTTTTCGAACCACACCAAGCTTGTCTCGAAAGTGTTCAAAATCTACTCGAGGCAGAGGCTTCGTCAGTACATCATCATCTACATCTTCAGTATGTGAATACTGAACTATCACCATCTGTATCTCCAGTATGTGAATACTGAAATATCATCTATATCTTCAGTATGGGAATACTGAAATCATCATCATCTATATCTTCAGTATGGGAATACTGAAACATCATCATCTCTATATTCAGTATAGAAATACTGAATCACCATCATCTGCATCTACAATATCATCATCTGCATCTTATATTGTATGTAGAAATACCGGATTTCTACGTGTTATGTCGGAACACAGGATTCTTTGTCATCACAACTATGTTTATCACATAGAATCATTGTAGTGTCCATCTTCAGGTCAAAGAGACCTGATATCAGCTTCTGAAGCCATATGGATTCACAACTTAGTAGAGCAATCTGCTATGTATTCTGCTTCAACCGTGCTAAGAGAAACACTGGACTGTTTCCTGCTAAACCATGAACTCATAGCAGACCTAAAAAAAAAGCATCTACCTGATGTGCTTTTCGTGTCTGAGATACTTCCATCCCAATCTGCATCTGTGTAGCCATACAATATATACTCATGGTTACCATCATAGTATAGACCAAAGTCTATAGTCCCTTTCAGATATCTCATCACATGTTTTGCAGCTACTAGGTGAACCCATCTTGGTTGAACAAGACATTGACTTAAGTTGTTCACAGCAAAACAAATGTCTGGTCTGGTATTTGTTAAGTACATCAATGACCCAATGATCTGTCTGTAGTGAGTCACATCCACTAACTCTAATGAGTCATCAGCTAACAACTTCAGGTTGGAGTCCATGGGTGTGGCCATGACTTTACATTTCAACATATTGAATCTCTTCAATATCTCTACCACATACTTTTCCTGGTTGAGAAAGATTCCTTCTGAACTTTACCATACTTCCAAACCTAGGAAATAATGCATTAACCCAAGGTCTTTCATCTCAAATTCTTCTGCTAGTTTCTTCTTGCTTTCCATGATCTGTTTCTCATTCCCTGTCAAGAATAAGTCATCCACATATAGTAATAGAATGACAGGTACATATTTTACAACCTTGTAGGAAAGGTTAGGATCGACTTCACTCTTGGCAAAGCCCATGCTCATCAGGAAACTATCTATTCTTCCATACCAAGCTATGGGAGCTTGCTTCAGTCCATAGAGGGCCTTCTTCAACTTGCATACTTGATTCCATCTGTATTCAACTTCAAATCCTCATGACTATTCGATGTAAAACTCTTCCTTAATCATACCATTAAGGAAGTCTTGTCTTTACTTCATCATGGAAGAAACTACCGTGATAGTTTTGAAGGAAGTGTACCTTGCTTCCTGGAGTAAGTGTCTCTTCAGAATTAATTCCCTCTTTCTGATAGAAACCTATAGCCACAACTCTTACCTATCTTATCTTGCAAATCCATTTGGAAGATACGACATTCTTGCTTTCTGTTTTGAGTACTATATCCCAAACATCATTCTAGTATCATAACATCTTCTATGAGTTTGTTGTCTTCTCAGGTCATCAACATATCCTAGTCTTCTACATTCAACCTTGAAGGTTGGAACCCACTTTACTCTTGGTAAAGTCTTGATCCATCACAAAGCTATCCATCATGTCATACCATGTCGAACTCAGATATAATTTTCTATAGTCACTCCCCCTGAAGTGGAGTATCATCTTCCCTCTTCATTCTGTACAGGTGGTTCTATGCTTGATATATACTGGTCAATAGAGTATGTCATTTCATAGTCTATTCTTTCTGGGGAGAATCACTAACCTTGCTTTGTACACTTGTTCCATCATATCGTATACATCATTCCCCATGATCAACTGTTATTCTTTGATCATAGCTTCTTTCATAGCATTCTTTTCTTCATCTTGAGTTATCTCTTGTACCCATGGTGGTCTTCATTCTTCAAGGTGCATCTACCACTCTCTGAAGCTCTTTCTTCCGTCATGGTGTCTCTGACCTTGGGAGCTTCAGATTCATGTTTATTGGAGTGAATCTTGAATTGTCATCACTTGTTCTTTGGAACAAGTCTCATCCTTCTTTTCTTGGAGGAGGTTGTACATGACCTCTCCTACAATTCAAATGCACCAGTTGCATGGTTAGAACTATTTCATAAAACACATGCATAACAACAAATTCTTATGCATCATGCAACTATTTAGTCAATACAACATTCATCCATATCTCACATAAACTTTCTAGATGTCTTCCATCTCCATCATGACATTATTGAGATTGTGCACTAATCCAATATGTCAGCA
>LPNX011224533.1:79466-137653 GCA_001517045.1 Pseudotsuga menziesii | reverse complement strand
TTTGAATGGTGAGAGCTTGATCTTCAATTGCTTCCATCTTTCTTCTTCTCTTCTTATGAGACGAGCTTCTTATTCTTCCCAAAGTCTGTTGAAAGTAATTAATTCCTTCTGGCACACATTCTTTGCATGAATGAATCCCATGATCCTGGGAGGTCATTCAAGGTGGCTATCACCACTTCTGCATTCTCCACTTCTTCTTCTACCGCTTCAAGTTGTTCTTCATTCTGGATCTACACATTCTTCAACTGTTTTCTCAAAGACATCTTCTGATTTAAGTTCTTATCTTGAAATAGCTTGGTCAAGGAATAAAAATTCTTCAGTGTCTTTGGGGAGACACTTGTGGTACAATTTGATTCATGACTAAATCAGCAATGATCTTCTTGGCCTTGACCAAGTTCTTCTTGTGTAAGGCTTCTAGCCTCATCTCCCTCTCGAACTGGAACCTCTATACTCATGTAGGTGTCCAAACCATTTTCTTCAGAGAGATCATATAATTCTAGGCTTGGAATTTGTCAAATTCACCAAGATTATCATCAACCTGATGTGATAGATCACTTTGAAATGAGAACCGCAAATGAAAATAACAAAGGATTAGATCTTACCGATTTGAGGTGTCCGTCTTGGTTCCGAAGCTCCCTGATCTAGGGTTTGTCACAGAAACCCTAATTTAAAAAATGAGAATATTTCAAATCTGATTGGATATGCAGATAGATCTCTTCAAATGAATCTATCCAATGTACTCCTTTTCTGAAAATAGTGGAGGGAAGCTCCCGAAATAGGAAGCCCTAGATTTCCAATTTCTTCTGCAGAAATTCCTGTTACTGTTTTTATGATATCTCTGAAATTACCGATCCTCTGTCTCTGAAATTTCACATGGAGGTAACCCCACATGTTCCTGATTGAAAAACATAGGTTTCATTAGAATTGGTTTTACCATTTGGGATTTATGATCCTTTTCCCAAGGTGACCTGTTATAGGACTGTTCAGAACAACGAATTTGTACAGCATGAAATGTGTCACTGGTTCATCTTCTGAGTCTGATATTTGGACCACTAAAATTAAATTCCATGCCCTTTCCTGTACATCTTTATTAATTCCATTTGGACCTCTGTAGCCCAAGATATTGCAGTTCTCCCCAGGTGTCCTGTTTAGGGATGAATTCTGGAAGAAGCTAGAACCCTAACTTGGAGGGATAATATCTCCCAGAATATAGCTAATCTGAGGATGAAATTTGGACACAGTGTACATCAGGATTTGATATTAGGCCCTTGCAATTTTTATCCCCTGATCATTCACCAATCTCGGGATATAGTGAATGTACCAAAACTTAGCTGTTTTAGTACTTAGGGTTTTTCTAGCTAGGGGTCAAACTAGGGTTTGACTTTCCCAGAGTTTCACCCAACCAAATTTCTTGATCCAGGTTTCTAAAATTTGGTTTTGATGAGGAGAAAAATCCTATGCTTGTCTCACTCAAAAATTCCTCTTCTGTAGAAAGCCCTAATTTCCACATCAAAAACTGAAAATGCTCGGAATCAAATTCCGCTTCGACAAAAAGATGCGCCCTTCAATGGAGAGTCAGCCTAGCATACTTTTGCTGATGGATTGTGGAGAGAGACCCAAAATGTAAGAATTCCTAGCTTTTGTAGCTGCACAATGTCTTCTTCTCAGGTTAGCTTTGATTCCATGTTAAATTTCCATATGCTTAGCTAAGACATTAGTATTTCATTTCATTTTCATAACAAAAGCATATAAACAGGATCACTGAAAGATAGACAAGCACAACCATACAAAAGGAACACAAAAATTTATCCTGGGAAAACCCTAAAGGGAAAAACCCAGCAAAAGCTTCCTCAATATAGATTCCTCAAAAAGATAAAAGATAAAACCAGCAAGGAGATCAAAGCCTGATCCTCCTCCTTCTCCAGCTACTTCTCTTCTCCACTAATGCACTACACAAGTGAGAGTGTGTGTGTGTCTCAAATGAGGTGCACTACTCCTCTATTTATATTCATCCGTTCACTTAAGTTAACTCATTTGACATGTAGGCTCGAGTTAAATCATGTAGGCTCGAGTTACACATGTAGGCTCAAGTAACCACACTAGGGTGCTGATGACCCACCTTTACAATTAGAGGGGACTACCTCATGACTCTTATTAGTTCTTCTGATTAGGAGCATCGGGGTACAATGTAATACAAGTGTTTCTCCCGGTAGGACCATCAGGGACCACAAAAAGATACATATAGAATATTCTTCGAAGTTACAATATTTCAACACTATGGTCATACAAAGGGCACATTGAAGTGTTGTATGATTCAGGTAATGTAAAGGCTTGGTAGTTATAATCTTAAATATTGGGAGTATTCCTTCAACTGAGTAGAAACAAGTGTACAAAGGACTCTTTTTTACACACTATTATGATAAGTACAAGTGTTAGGTATCGTAATTTAAGAGTGCATTATTCGGTAGAGTTGGTTGAGTCTTGAGAGGACATTTTATCGAAGAGAGAAAGATTGAAACAAAAAAATGAAGCCTAGGCTCTACTTAGCCCTAATGGTATCATGGCCTAGCTCATAGGTGGCTACTGATATCATAAATATTTAAGTGTTCTGAAGAAACTCTATGGTAGGGTGGTTCATAGACCTACCCAAGGTAGTTTGGGGGAGAACCTAATTATGGAGACACATCAGTTCTTTTATTCATTATGTTTTTAATCATTAATCATATTATGTATTTATTTTTTTGCTATTTGAAGTTGTCTATCTTTGTGTGTGTGTAATGGATAAAACTACTAAAAGAGAGATTTTTTCGATTTTTTCAGTAACCATTATATTCATATTTATGCTACTGTTTATAAAATATAAGGAAAATAAGCTCTTTCTCTTAATTACTCTAGTTTGTCGACTAGAATAAATATGATAAAGCTATAAGTATATATTCTATTGTTCACAAATATAAAGCATGAAAGTATATTTTATGAGAACAATAACGTCATAGATTTAGCTTTATCTATTTGAATCATCATTGTTATAAGTCTACCTTAGAAATACAATATATCAAAAACAGGAAAATGTGACTCTATATATACATTATATAGTTTATTTATAATAGAAGCATTCAAAATATTTAAAACATACTCATTACAATAAATATGAATCTAGAACAATATATCTCGATGTATATTTCAGAATAGATTCAAATGTTCCCAAACATACCTTTACAATTTGATAAATAAGCCAGAGGAGAATTTTTAGAATAGTATAAATACCTTGAACCCTTGGTCGATTGACAAAATGGAAACGATTTTATAACGATAAGAATCCTAGGAATCAAACTTCAACACACTCGAACTCCTATCTCATAAAAACTTATCATTACTAGACCTAAAATATCAAGTTTCATGTATATGAGATAGATAGGAAGTTCATCACTAATTATATACCAGTTGAAGAAATGAATTTAGAAAGAAAGGGTCAAATTTTATACGTGATAGAGACTGTTGGTTGAACTCCTACTAAATCTTATGTTATACAATGAAACCATTGTAAGATCCTATCTTAAATCACAATAAACCCAGTTTCTACAGAGAATAAAAGATAAAAAAATAAATAAATAAACCACGTATTTGGATAAGAATGAGAATTTACCTTTATAAATCAATATTATGAAATAAATCCAAGTTATTGAACCAGTAGCCATTAAACTAGTTGAAAGGAATCACAAACATGACCATTAGAATCACAAACATTGAATATTACCACAATTCCTTTTCTAAAACTCAATAAATGCCTAGAACATGGTATTAAACCCTTCAAAATGTAAGATAAAAACCACTAAAAATGCTCAGAATTCTATGCGAGGTATGACTTGGTAAAAGGAATCAACTCGAGCATATCAAAGAACCTCACAATAGAGTTAAATAGCGACAAAAATGACTACTGTGAACATGAAACAAAACCCTATGAATATTATAAAAGGATATATGTGAATAATTGATCAACACTCTAAACAACGATAGTTCCACAGATTATGTGTTGGGTCCTCCTAGCTCTTGGACATGGCAATACCCTATACTAAACTCCGATACTAAAAAAGACTTTGAATTATGTTTGTGAGTGTTTGAATATATCAATTCAATAGAGAAACACATAAACAATTGATAGTATGCCATATATAGATTGTCCCTTGTCTACACAAGTGTGGCATTAGACTTCATGTACGGGGTAGACACCCGCCATGCAAATCGTGGAACAATGCATCCAAGAGTGATATGATCAACAAAATTGGATTAAATTTCATGAAGGTTTGTGAGAATATAAACCCAAGGCTTGATTAAATGTGAAGGTATGTAATCACATGGATCCAAGGATAATTTCATAAACCACCCATTTTTTGAATGAATTGATGTTAAGTTGTTCCAAAAACCATAGAATTATAACTCCGATCCATAACCTAGCATCGAAACGTTAAATAGATGTTTATAATTTGGTCAAATATTTTGTGTTTTTGATATAGTATATGTTGAGAGTAAAATGGAAAAATAAAACAAACACACACATACACACATATGAATAATCTCATATTCTTTGATATTTATATACACATGGTTTTGTGCCTGTCTATGGAAGGTGATCATGTTTCTTGGAGATTTGCAAGAAAAATCAGGGTGTAGTAATGGATCAAACTACCATAACCCTATTGTTTGTATGGGATTTCATTCTCTCCATCCCACTAATATTTGTGATTATTCAAATTTCAAGGTCTTCACATCTCCCCTAGCATCATCCTCCCCTCTTAAAGAATCCCTGCTATCCATTCTACCTTCATTCCTCTTGAACACATTGTATCCCATTCCATAAGCTCTATTCTGCCGTCACATAGTCACCCTTTGACCCTCCATTCTTATATCTCTTGATCACTCCCACATATAGCCTCCCCATCTTGTGGACCTCCCCATCACAACTCATGGGAAGCATATACAAAAACGTTGGACAAGATGCATTAAACGTAGCACAAGTGACATGAAGGACATAATATATCTGACACTCTTTTAGGAGAAGGTAATCCTATATACAAAATAATCCCTCATAGGGGAGATACCACAACAGTATCTACAATGAAGAATCCTTAAAAACATTGAACAAATCGCACATGGGAACACATCCTAGGTTATGTTCCACTCAGACATGTAAGAGCTCATGGTTACTTTACATTTTTGCTAAAATTAGTTAAAGATAGAGATAAAATAACAATAGGAGGGGGGGAAGACATGGTTTTAGAGGAACTCAACCCTCATGCTTTGTTTTGGTGGCATACCGATTTTGACCTGATAAGGGAGTGGATACATATAATGGCATTGTGGGTTAAATTACCGTTACTCCCAATGGTATTCTAGGATACCCTGATCTTTGAGATTATTGGAGATAATTTGGGGAAATTCTTGAAGGTTTCCCCAGAAACTGAAATCAAGAAAGAGACATCGATGGCTTCCATATGTGTTGAAATGTATAAAGCTCAGGGAATCCCTTTTGTGATCATGTTAGATGTGGGATAAAACCACTATATGTAGACTTTATTCTACAAAATGTCCCATACCAGTGTAATGTATTCGAATCTCATGGACATCTTCGGATTAACTGTCCATATGGGAATCCCACATAGTACATAAGTGGAACATAATCTATGATGAGCCCTTCATATTTTGGGATTGAATATTTTATCTCTAAGGAAAAGGAAAAAATAAAATTTCCAGACATTGAAGCTGAGACAAATTTCTCCAGGAGACCCAAGAAACTTACTCTAAGATTGAAAATATGGTGGCTAGGGTAAGCACACAACTCATGCACTACAAGAAAAAATTCCTACGGGGTGAAAAATGTCACCATAACATCATTGGTGATGGTCAAAAGGCACTTCGTCACCAAAAATTGAACGTCATTAAAGGCACCGTAACCAAAAGTAAAATGAGATATGGATATGTGTTATGCCCTTCACCAATACACATCGGTCGTGATGATTATATTCTATTGTCAATTCCAAAGGATAATAGATTTAATGACCATCACCATAATCTCATTGGTGATGATTAAAATGGCCTCTGTCACCAAAACCGAATGTCGCCAAAGGCAACATAGACAAAAGTGAAGGAGATATGGATATGCACTTTGTTAGTCACCAATAAGAATCAATCATGATGTCTAAAGACAATCACCAATTCCAAAGGACAAAAGTGACAAAAATTCAATGACCGTCACCATAACTTCATTGCTTACAATTAAAACAACACAAGTAAACTTGAACCTAAAATCCAATGACATATTTGTTTGAATTTCGACAAGAATCCATCTAACATCCAACAAGGTGGACTATTTTTAAACATCGGTATAATTGCATCGGATATCGGAAGACACCAACAATACATCTTAAATATGGAAATAATTAGTTGCACGAGCGATAGGTAAATTCGACGACAACCCGTCAAATCTTTGACACATAGATCATCAATTAACCGAATTTAATTTCTAGGGATTCCATCGAAACTATGATGGCAAAAGTGTCGGTTAATTGACACCTTAATTCACCCATATTGTCGGTTAACTGACATCTTAATCCACCCAAATTATTCGTTAGTCCATCCATATTTTCGGTTTACCGACGATATAAGTGTCGGTTAATTGAGACCTTAACCACTCAAATCGTCGGTTAACCGACATATAGTGATAACAAATTCAACAACTTACCGACATAAAGATACACAAAAATATAGCGATGTTGCCGTTGGTTGTATGGCAGCCTCATCGGATATAGAATTTATGTCGTCGGAAATGCGACAAACCTGAGTAGTTAAAAAAAAAATAGTTGATGGGTAGGGGTCCTTGCCCAAATTAGGGATATATGAGACGTCCTTGCTAGAAAACAACAGGAAATGAATTATAAAGAAAAATGTATCACCATTCATGCCATTTAGAGTTTCGCCTTTGGGAGTAATCATGCACTTGACATCTTTTGCACCGAAGAATTTGAGACAATGTTCATTGTTGATGTAGACATTGCATGCATATTGGAAACATTGCAACAAATTAAATAGAAGCAGGTTAGTATGTAGATGAAACAAAATATTTTTTGTAAATGAATGGGTTGTTGTACTATTTTGTTAAGTTGTGCATCCCAAGAGGAGAGTATAGATTAGCTTGACGCAGGAAATAAGTACTTCAAAATTTGTTCGCTATTTTGGTGCAAGGAAAATTGATGAAAACCAAACTCAACATATTCACAAAAAATTCAAGCACTTGGGGTTTAAGGGTGAATTCCCCTGATTATGTGTTCAAACAATTAAAGATCTATGCTCTATAATTAAGGGATCTTCAACTCTACAAATGATTCTTTCAAATTACATTAGGTTCAAATAAATAATGTTATACCTAACAAAAGTATTTTTGCATACGAAATAAACAAGGAAAAGTATAATCAAAGACCTTGGCATTCATCCACATTAGCACTAAACATATATCTAAAATTTAACATTGATGCACCATAACATCAACCATATACTTAATTTAAAAATTACTTTCATCATGAATATAATGAAAATATTTTTTTCTTACTATGCATGCACATATAGGTACAAATATGAAAATAAAAATAATAAAAAAAAGTGTTTATGTGTTACTGGAAGCCCTTACCTACTGCCCTTTCTATTTCTCTTCTAGGAACCCCAACAAAATGTACCCACCTACCTGTTTAATGTTGAGAATTAGGTTGAAGTTGAGATTGTTGCTACTCCAAGATGTTAGTTTGTGGCACACATTCTTCATCTTCTCCATCTTGTCTCATCTCACCTTATTTTTTATTTCCTAATTACATAAAACACAATTTAAATACAAATATTATCATTATTATAATTCTTATAACTATTTTAAAAATCCCATCCCAACCTTACTTTGAACACTTTTTTAACTCATTTTTGTTGTCGTCAAACAAATTATAAAATACTTGCCTTTGCATTCCATGTATCCATAAAATTGAAAGTACATTCCATCTTATCCCATGCAATATTCTAAATCATATTAAAAAAAATTAATCCCTTGAATCTCACTCAATATTTGTCCCATAATCAAAATTCTTGGAAAGTTGGATTTTGAAGAGACCTATATGATAGTGTTCTTTATTGTAGTCTACAGAGAGAAAACATTGTCATAAAAAAAAATAATGGAAAAGTATGTTTTTGTGTTCCTTGCACCCGTACCCCCTACCCACAACTCTTTCTCTTTATCTTCTAGGAACCCCAACAAAATGTACCCACGTACTTGTTCAATGTTGAGCTTTAGGTTGAAGTTGAGGTTGCTGCTACTCCACAAAGTTGGTTTGTGCCACATATTTTCCGTCTTCACCATCTTGTCTCATCTTGTTTTATTTTTACTGCCTAATTGCATGTCACATGAGATGAATAAAAATGTTATTATCATCATTATTATAATAATAGTAATAAGCCCAACCCAACCTTACTTTGAACACTTTTTGAAGTCGTTTTTTTGTTGTTGTTGTCAAACAAATTCTAAAATACTTTCCTCTTCATCCTAGGTGTCAATAAAATAAAATAATATGAAATTGAAATTACCTCCCATCCCATCCCACAGTGTATTCAAAATCATATATATAATAATTTAATCTCGTGAATCTCACTCAATCTTTGTCCCAAAATCAAAATTCTTAGAAAGCTGAATTTTGAAGCAACCTCCTATATGATAGTATTATTTATTGTAGCATGCATATACAAAATATTGTTAGTAAATTGCATCAATTATTAGTTAAGAAAGAAAAATATTGCCCAAAACTACTATCTACCATCATAGATACAACCATTTTTCTTCTAAGCAGATCATTTAAAATAATTTTCAAAATAGAACTCAACAATGTACTCTAGGGAGGAAACACATCATTTAAGATGGAAATGAATGACAAGGGGAATGGTCTGGAACTTAATATAATGTGTTGCATCTAACTCAAGATTTACAATATTCACAAAAGTAATTATATTCACTTTGTGGATGTTCAATGCTTGAGACATCATACAAACTCATTTTCATATTATTTAAACCTTCTACATTCAATTCCATTTCAGAGAAATTCTCAACTTTGAAAAAAGCGCAATTTTTTGTCCATACAAAACACACCTTCAAGACATAAGCACCATACTCTATACTTTATCCCAGTGCAGTATGGAAGTTATTAAATGCTTTAATAAAAAATACAAACATCCACAATTTTTTCCCAGCTTCCAAAAGACCAAAAGGTAATAGACCAAACAATTAAAAAAGAAGAAGATGAATATGAACAATTTCAAACAAATTTACATTCAATTGCAACACTACTAACAAGGAAATTCTCTTGAATTTTGAAAGCTGAAATCATCCTTGCAAACATTTCCAGATATTAACATAAAATATAACCCAAAAAATACTCTTTTTTAAGAAAATAGTGTAAGGCTCCTATCACTACTAATAAACAAAAAAACAACATTAGAAAGTGTCACTGTTATGGAAATTCATACCCTCTGTTTTTACAAAATTCATATTTCTTTCGTCTAGGAAATGCCAAGAGCCCTAGGGAATCCTCCTTGTCATGGCCCCATTTTTTACCACTCAACACCATCATTGATCATGGAAAGGGTGTGTACTTTCTGTAATGATGTCATGCATGGATTTCCATACCCATGATTTTTCATTAAAAGGGATACACCACATTGCACATGGAAATCATGTTTTGTGTACAACAAAAGTCACTTCTAGTATTGGAGTGGTACATCCATTTTAGGTTGTACAAGGTATAGTTTTGAAAGAAGAATAAGAAAAATCCTCATTGCAACAATCAAAATAAACACATTTCAAGGGGAGAGTTGTATCATAATTTCATAAAATATCTCCATTTAAAAATGCAAAATGGGACTATTTTCCCATCAAAAGAAAAACCAACTAAAGATAATTGTGTGAAGAAGATAGTGCCAGACATGAGACTCAAGAGTTGATGTGGACCTGGAGTTGGATAATGAAAATATTTTTTAATACACTACGAAAGCACTCATTGGTCAATTTCATGTTCAGAATTATACTAAGAAATCCCTTAAATAATGGATTGAATACCACTAGCGTCACCTCTTGGAGTGCAACCCCACTCTAACAACGGGCCCTAGATGCGTTAATAGTTTTTTATTCATGAGTGAGGTGGACAAGATGGAATTATTGGGTGGTTGGCCCTTCTCCACTCTAAGAATGGACCCCAGAGACTTTAATACTTTTATATTAATGAGGGAGACAAACAATATGAAGGTGCTAAATGATTGATGTCTACACTCACCCTCCCAAGTAAACTATGGGTTTAACCCTCTTAGTGAAGTTGGTTTAATATGAAGTTGCCACTCTATAGAAAAAGTGTAAGAGAAAGATGGTGGAGGAAGAAGTATCACAAATATAGGTTCATCCACATGCAACTTGTCAAATAAGTATAAAGGATCAAAGAATTCAAAACAATGTGAGAGATATTTATGCAAATATTAAAGATACCATCAAACTCTTTTTTGGTAAAAGATAAATTGTTATAAGTAATCCTATTACAATCCTGATGTCTATTTCAACCCTAAATATAGATACACTAGTGACTAGAAACTAAGCATTGGTTGGATGGTAGTGACAAAAAGTGTTTGAAAGTGTTCTAATCACATACAACAGACAAAGAAAAATGTAGATCAAATCAAGGATTATAAATCATATTTTATCTAGTTACTAGTGTTTGTAATATGTGTAGTTTTGTAACAAGATGAACCCTATTAAATACAAACATTCTTCTTTCTTAAGAACTCGTTAAGAGACATAGGCATCCAAATACAGTTTTTTGAGTTTACACTTTCAAAGGAATTTCCCTACCTACATGCATCTAGGTTAGGGAAGAAGATATACATAATTTTGTTAGTATCTTAGCAAACCCAAATACCATGCTTACATCCTCATTCTCCCCGAGTTTATATTTTATCACAAATTTGCGATATTTCAATGGAAGTTATTAAACTATACCTGGAATACACTTATAAAACTCCATTTTAACCAGTTAGTAGTCAACCGTGGAATAACAACAACTAAAACTGGCATAGTTGGTCTAGATTTTGCTATCAACTTGAAATAAACATAAATCAAGAAATTATAAATTCAGATTTCTTTTAACACACAAAGCAAGGATAACAATGCTAGAATACAACCAACTTGCAACAAATCTCCATAGTTATCAACTATATCATGTAATCTCTGTTGCTAAATTTCTGTGGTGGTAGGTTATTGATGTTGTTGTCGTTCATCATGTAATATTTGTGGATGTTACATCTATATCATGTAATATTTTGTGTACCTTGTAGCACGCCCATATGATGTGAAAAAAAATACAGAAGCATTCAATTTTATTGTTGCACATACTTACAAGTAAAATATCTTAGGATAGAGTTTTTTGGTTGAGCTATCACCCAAATTCCAAACATACTTATAGTGGATCGCTAGAAGATAGATCAAATAGAAAACCACATGATAATTTGCATCAAAAAAATCTAGCGCACTTCTACATATAGTTTAATAAGTGAAGTTTAACTAACAAAAACCACATTCTTACCAACTACGATGCAATGGATTCCAAATGTGTCATTGGTTCACCCACATATTTGACATTTTTCTTGAAATAAGCATATTGGGTATAAACCTTCTACGCCTATACTTGGTTAATATTGTTCAATAAGTCTTTCATTGTGATATGTTTAAGCATGTGTTACATTAAATAGAGAACATAAGAAAGAAAACACCAACTTAAAGCAATGTTATATTTTCACAAACTATTTACTGATTCTCTTCATGTTATGTATTATATTTCTGCTGCATTTCAAGAATTTAGAATTGACATCTTAACATAACCATAAACAATAAAATATTTTCTAACAACTTTGAGGTTTTCAAGCAGTAAGAATTGGTAAATTTTGGATGACTACCCTTATAAACTGGTTTAAAACAATCTATTCCTGCTACATATTTGATTTTGGGGAAAATCACTTCTACTTTCATGGGTGTGGAACTGTATATGATTTGTGAAATTCAGAGTAACATGAAAATAATCTGGAATATAATGCATAACATGAACATAATATGGCATGGAATACATAACATGAACATAATCTGGAATGCAATTGGAAACAACATACCTCCCCTCATCACAACTCATCCATTGTTAAGTTTGTCTAGTACTTGTAGTGCCAAATCATTCAACCTCCATAAATATAAAAAAAATCAATACAAGCCATATTTGTACCATTATTTAATAGTATAAAATTCATTTGTATGAGAATGCTAACATACCTTTACAATGCTTCCCATCACCTTCCGATCCTTCCTTTTGGACCAACCCCTCATCATCCTAGATTCAAACATTGCTTTACTCGATGAGAACAAAATAAAAATTTGATATAACAAAATAACACTCATGAATAATCTCCTATTGGTTTCAAGAATAATTTATTTGACTTGAATAATATTGGAGCAAACCTCCCTTGATCCGGAGCAACAACAAAGGCAACATTGACTTTGATGTTGATTCATTTGATTAAGGGATTTGATTGAGGGAGGTTTGATCCAAGATTAAGTGGCTCCAATAAATTATTTTGTACTGAAAAGGGCCAACCATGTGAAGGAAGAAGCTCTTATGGCCCCTCCCCCCCTCACACCACTCTCAACTCCCCATACCCAATGCATGTACTAGAAAAAATATTAAATTTATATGCAAAAACGTGGATTTAATCTTTTATAAAAAATAAGTATAGATAATGTTTATTAAGTCACTTCTTTCTATATTTTTTTTTCTACAAAATCAGCAAACAAGTCATCTTGTACAACTTGTCATTCAGTTCTTGTCGCATCTACAACTTGTCGTACTATCTTCCTAGTAGAGTACTCGCGATGTGGATGTTGCTGCAAGGGATTAAGATTTGCTGCAATAATGTAAAAATGTTAAATTGATATCTTATCATATTATAATGACACGTTTTTCATTAAAAAATATTATAGATTTTTTTTTTACTTGATGTGGCCACATCATGTACTTTGTGCCCTTTTATTGATCGTGTATAATATGAGCCTCTACATTCTCTACAGTTGAAAAATGAAAAAGTAAAATCAATATTCACTATTTGCAATGCAAAATTTTAAATTGTAGCATATGGATTCATTCATTATCTGGATTGGAGGCATGACCTTCGATAGGTTGTTCTCCATTCTCGACATTAGGTGGATTGTTGATTTCCTGCTCAAAATTGAGTCAATATTTTATTGCAAGCAATTATAATGAATAGACTGCACAAGTAATCATTCTTGAATAAACTTCATTGATTTTATATACCTGAGCGCAAGATAGATCATCGGAAGACTGTGTTTGACCAAACAAGATTTTTCGACGTTCAACAATAGATCCAAAGCCATGCTGGAAGCCAAGCTTCAAGTCGTCCTCTATGGGCACTTCATTGAATAGATCGATCTGCATATTTGCATACATGCCATGAATTTACCTTTTAAGTTTCAATAAAATGAAAAATAACTTGCAATTTATTTTTTGGATGTAATATTGGTTTTTTGATACTTACAATTCATGCCACCAAATTGGAATAACCACCAGGCCAAGCTTGTGTTGTCCATATTTTTCTTGTCTTTCCTTTGTGACCTTTGATGTGTCTAAAAACCTACGAAAATGTTGAAATACATTAGATGTTTCAAATTTGATATAAAATTAATAATAATAAGGTTTATAATTACATTGTTGAAATTATTGCATACCTTCCTGTGCCTAGCAGTAGCTTTCATTCCTTTCTCAAATCCCTCTCCTTTCCATCTTCTACTAGGGATTTCCACTCTTTTCCTGGAATCATTGGAGGGTGCTCATACCTAGAGTTCCTTTATAGATGAACCCTAAATTGTTCCTCACAATCTTCATATGTTGGCCAACCTTCTTTATGAGCTCCGATCTATTGAATGTCTCGCTCTCGAATAGACCAACGAAGCGATTAATGAGATCATCTTTTATTTTTGTTTGTTTGTTTATCCCACCTTGTGTGGATGGTGGGCCCAAATATCTCCAATGAGAGAGCATTTATTTGTTTATAAAAAACATCATTTTGTGCAAGACGATCATGTCATCATTAGTTGTAAGAAAATGTTTTTTGATAATATTACAATCAAATTATAAACAATAAGTTAAACAATGTATAAATACCTCGGATATTCTCTATCTTTATGGGAACATGATTTTCCTACACCAAAAATGTTGTCTCCAGTGTACCCATGCTAGTGACACAAGAAGATCTAGGCAATTATTCTTTAGCATTATCATTGCTAATCTATGCATCGATCCCTTGTTTTGTACCATTTGGCGTGCATCGAGTAATAGCGGGTGCACTCACATATGGAATCAAGGGTATCGTGGAGTGTGTCTCCAATTTTTTAGTTGAAAAAAATGACACACATGATGCAGGTTGAGTCATATGCTCATGTGACGACTCTCCACGAGCATCACTAATACCAACATCACCCTCACCACTAGTGTGTGGGCGCAAAACAACTGGTAGATACAAACAAATTGTTAGTTCATGATTATATACAAGTAAAAACTATAAAATTATAAATGAATTTATCTTCTAATTCAAGATCCTACAACTTACTTTCAAGGCCTTATATCTCTTCACCAAAACATCAACCTTTTCTTTAATCTCATTTGTCTGCGATTGAATGAATAACATATGAAGGCTATCCTCATTATTTTTTAAAGGTCTTCTCTATCATTTAATTGGGTAGAGAGAATATCCAATGTAGCAACACACATGATCTCATCCACATTAATATCGATTGAAAATGCTGAATCAATAGCCTACACCAAAAATATATAAAACGTTACTAAAATGAAAGCAATATTCTGAGGAAAACACCATAATAAAATAACACATTTCTCATGTTCAACTTCAAAAAATACAATTATGTATACTTGCTACCTCGAGGATGGCGTCGTATAATCCACAACTGGGGCCTTGCCCCGATCATCACGTTGCAACAAAAATGTAGAAAACATTATCATAATGAAATCAATATATGCAAGAAAAATACCTAACATAAAAAAATATATTGGTCATATTATACTTGTGCAGTTAGAAATAGGTATACCTTCTAAATCAAGGAGCGTGTACTCATCAGATCAACAGTTGAGGACTTTCCCTGATCACTTCCCTGCAACAATAAATTGTATAAAACATTATAGAAAAGAAACTAATGTACTCACGAAAAAAACTAATCACTTTCCTGTGATGATAAATACATATTTCAATATCGAAATGAACCCAATATACTCATGAACAATAAATAATAATAAAACATATTGTGCATATCATAGTAGTAAGGTTACAATACGGATTACATGCTTCCTCAAGGGTGTTCTACTCCTCCGAAAAATTGTTGAGAAGATTCCCTGATCACTTGTTTGTGGTGAAAAATACATAATTCATTATATAAATGAAACCAATATATTGATGAAAATAAATAATAATAATAAATATTGTGCATATTATAGTAGTAAAATAACAATGAGGTGTACATGCTGCCTCAATGCAGGTACTGTCTGATCTACTAGTGGTAGGGAGATACCCTGATCAACACTCTGCAACAAAAACATAGATAAAATTATCTAACGGAATTATTATACTCATGAAAAAACATAACAAATAAACATTTTGTTCATATTATATTTGTACAATTACAATGATGTATACCAACTGCCTTGAGGATGGTGTACTCCTATGATCAATTGCTGGAGATATGCCCTAATATCTACCCTGCATCTTAAATATAGAAAATTTTAATGAAATTAGAACAATAGACTACCAAAAAATAGGTAAATTGTTAGATGTACCACTTTTATAGTGATTGCGTTTGTATCTATTCGATTCAAATTGTAATTAATAAGAAACTCTTACCTTGTAGCTATTGATTTAATGGCACACACAAAAACATATTTTCCTTCACATCCCTCAAATATGCAATAGGGTTTCTTGAGTGTAGACCCTGGTTGTGTACTTTTTATAAACCCCACAATATTCCCTCTAGATTTTGGCTTTCCATCAATGTACAACGTCACTCATTTATTTTGATCCCTGTCTTTCAGCTATAAATAATTTGTAGACAATCCATATCTTCACATAATTCTTGTATATTGGACCAGTCACATCCAATATCTATAGTTGTAATAGGGTCCAACATACTCCATCAATTCAATACATCTACCGTAATTGACCATTATGCCATCTATTGTTTAGGATTAAACACCCTTGTAACCTAGGGTCTGGGGTTACCAAGTTACTTCTAACCTTGCAGACAATTAACTTTAACAAAGTACAGAAGGGAAATAGGAAGAAATACTTGACTTACCCGATTACCGAAGGTTGATCCAAGCTTGATCTCCTTCCACTCTGTTCCTCTCCAAAGCTTTCAGGGATGCACCTCCTTCACCTGCAAAGAGCAAATTCTCCAAGTACAATATTATGCATGTATATATAACATGTTAGATAAATAATATATCTAGTGCTTAATCAAATATATTCATCAACCATAATATATGAAAGAGACTCAACACAATGTTGGAGGAAGAATTATCTTTATTAACAATCAGTGAATGAGATAAGTGTACAACCCAACGCCTGAGACAAGGACTCCTTTGCAACCAAAGGACTCTGAGTTCTGCTGCTGCAAGGATTCTGAAGACATACCACCGGCATAACTTTGCTCTCCAAACTTCATTGATTAATTCCCTCCCCAAGGCCTCTATTTATACTTTGGGAAATATAGTGGTTTTGAAGGTTAAGGAGGTTGAGATAGTTGGGGTAGTTAATGATTAGGGCCCAACTAACCTCCATTAATTGTGATTTATATTTTTTAATGTCAAATGGAGATGTATGCGACTATTAATCTAGGAAACCCGTGTATGACACGCGAGTTTCTTAAAGGAAACCCGTGTATGCTGATGTACGCGGATTGCAATGGAGATAGTTGCATACAGTAGGCGAGTTGTCAATGGGAATAGTCGCGTACATACATGAGTTTCAATGAATATAGTTGCGTACGCCAATCAACACTTAGAAAAATAATGTGGTAAGCTTGTTGAAAGGTAAATGCATCTCATGTCATGCCCATCTATAGTGTTTTGGCAATATTCAATCCTACAATGTCCTTTTGTGTACCAACATAGGGAATGTCGACACTCGGACAGAGAAGTGCCATTTGGGTTGATAACATATGCCCCCTAATGTGTGAGGTCAGAGGGAAACGATGGTTGAAAAACATTATAATCATTATCTTTTGAGAACTTAGAATTCCGATGGAGCAGAGGTAGTACCTGAAACAAATACATGATAATGTCATATACAAAGTCATATTTGAGGATGCTATGTTCAATATACTAGAACACTAGCTCCTTTACAATATTTGAGTACATCATATAGTACGGGTACAAGACCACGTATATTACAAAGGTGGATTGAAACCACAATATACAATAATGATGAGTCTTCAAATATCTGGAAGCTATGTAAGTAACCACAACATAAACTTCCGCAACTTAGTCCATGGATGTGAAACTAAGGTCTTTGTCAAAAAATCCCAAATAACCCGTACAATCCAAGCCATGTGAATATATGTTATTGAAGTCGAACATGGATAGGATTCAACAGATTGTCAACCAATAGGTGATAATCGACAATTGAAGCAAAGGAATTCACCGATAATGGAAGTGAATCCTAAGGTACGATCATCAAAAATCTAGGTTTTCCTCATCAGGAAATGCTGATGCGGAACCATACTGTGATAAGGAAGGAAATAGATCCTCCGTCGGATCACAAGAGTGACTAGGAATTGGGTAAAGGAAGGGAGACTCAAGTAGTAACAGATACGACAATGATGGAATCAGGATATAGATCAGACACAGGGTTAAGTCCTTGAATAGTGAGCACAACACAGAGATGACCCAAGGCAGCTTTGAACTTACAGATAGTACAACTAGACGTATTTGTTATGTAAGAGACATGATCAGATTCCCTAGGTAGAACTGACAAGAGGAGGAGTAAGAAACTCGAAGTAATAGCTGAAATGAAAGTGAACACTGAGACATGAGTATCGAAAAAAATGAAGAGTGCTATGTTCAAGGAGGACATGCTGCCACTGACTGAGAACCAAAAATAAAACTTCTTCCTTACCTTCCCTATTAAATTTTAACGAGTCCAGGAAATTCAACTTGAATCTCTCTTCATTTTTTGACAAGCTTGAAGAGAAGAGGGAATAATGCTTAATAGTGTCACTAATTCGTGGATTTTATGAGCCCGAACTAGTAAATGCTCACTTGGTGTTTTCACATTTAGAGACTCTGAAAATGTCAAAGAGGACTCCAGGGGGGTCCTTTTTCGTCCAATTTAGTCTCCTGAGGCCGAAAAAGTATAAAACATACCACAGAAGAACTCTCTTAACTTTCGTATAAGAAAAGGTGAACCTTTTTCGTACTTAGTCAGGAAGGTCCGAAAAAGGTTAAATTACCACCTACACAACACTCCTTTGAGAGTAGCATATAGCTTGAGTTTTACAAGTGTGAAGGAAAGAAAGATCACTCAGAATGATCCATTTGAGTACGAGAAAAGGGGCTTACAACAATAAAATCAATGCTTTGTTCTTGGTGTTTAACGAGAATGACAAATACATAAAGTACACTCGGAATCTTTTTCATGTTTAGGTCCAAATCATGAAAAAGAGAAAACTGAGCTCATACCGGGTGTTCCTTTTTCGTAAGTTTAGTCCCTCAAGTCCAGAAAAGTGATAAACCTATGCCTCAGAATACTCTTCTCAATTCTGTAGAAAAGAGAGTGATCCTTTCTTGTATTATTCCACATGGTCCAAGAAAGAGATAACCTGCCACCAATGTGGATGCCCATTCACATATTCATGACGAGCTTGAATGGACAAGTTTACTTGGCAGTCATGTCTATTTTGAGGAGTTATACCTGGGCCTAAAGAAACTCCATAAGGGCGGGGAGTCTTATAAAGGGATAGCTTGTAAAAAGAGACCAAAATGAGGCTCAATTTGGCGTGAAAGTTAGCTAAAAAATATTCCCCTGAACCTATGACAGCTGCAGCATGAGTATTGAAAGATAATAAATAGGTTCTAAATGAGGATACTCATGGGAGGAAGGTCCTATCCATGGAAGAACAATGGTAAATACAAGGAGCTACTGGTTAAAATGCCATAGTCCCTGGTCGAAGTGTTAATGCTAGGATTAAGATGGGGTAGGTATAAATGCAAAATGCATGTGAAATGACCAAAAACCATCCTATATGAGCAAAAAACAACTTAAAAACAATGATAAACCTGTCACATGGAAGAAAAGATATGGCATTAGTTTAAAAATTATGAACTATAGGGAAAAAATCCACTTGGAAAATAAATTTTCTATAAATAGTTCAAAATATGAATAAAAAACTCACCATTTGATTTTTAACCATAAAAAGACAAGTTTTACCTCTACCTTTGATTCCTCGGTGTGGACGATTCAGTGGACCATTCTCAAAACTGCAAGTGTCAGGTAAAACTACACTCCATGCTCTTTCATTTGATCCAAGCAATTGTTAATTTTGAGCCCTAATTTCATGTTTTTAAGTGCCCTTAAAGAGGGAACGCTGTGTATGCGGGTATGGTATGTTAATGGTCGCATACACGCGTTCTGTACGTGGGTTTCCTGAAATACAGTTGCGTACAGTATGTGACTTGCCTAAAAGACAGTCGCGTACGCTGTGCGAGGTATAAAAAGAATGTGTAGGGTCAAAAAATTCAAACTTTACATGGATCTAATGGTTTGCAATTGCTTGATTGTTAGATTGAAAGATGGTTCTTGAGTGGAGGGAGCGGGAACATAAAGACATGGACCAAGAAGCTCTTCAAGATGCCCCCACAGTGAATGTTTTACGTCAAAGTGGGTTATTAGAGTTCTTGATAAATTACTGGGATCATGATTTGGGCATGTTTGACCTTCAAGGTGAGTCTTTAGAGATTACATCGAAGGATGTCTATTTCATTGTGGGTTTATCATGACGGGGAGCTCCGGTGAAATTGGAAGGCACCGGCATAGGTGGTGACCCTCTAAGTATACAGAACTATATTGATATATAATACAAGCCAGACACTCAAAAGAGGGGTAGCTGCATCCTTATTGTTCACATTCACAACTTTCCTTTATAGGTGTTGACGAGCACTATAGTGAGGGTTGCAGGGTCATCATCACTTCACCTTGCAACTCAGAACGAGATGAGACTAGCAGTAGACTATATGCAGGGATCCCTATATGACTAGTGTTCAGGAGTGATCCTGATAATAAGAAAACAACTCTCTCACTGCAAAAGAGGCAAGAGGAAAATTTTTCGTTATTTCAGTATATTAGTATCCTTTTTCTTTGAGAGAGTGCCGGGATTGAGTCATGTAGTACCTTTTCCAGTTCGTTCTCCCTGTCAGCCTAGGCTGAGTAGGTGGGGAGATATCTTCCTCCGCTAGGGAGGTGGTGGCTCGGTCCAGAGTGTCTATGATGAGGACTTCTACTTTTGGTGGAAGTGACAGTTGCCAGCCTTGGAGCAGTTTCGATATGATGGACTAGATTTTCGTGGTGATACTGACCTTGTCCTCCCTCCAGGAGGATCATGGGGAGAGTTAGGTAATTTTTATTTTCAAGTTTTTAAAATTTTTATGAATTTTAAATATAGAGATATATACATATGTATAAAAGTTCTAATCCTTTTAAAAGATCAAAATGCAGATATTGGACCAGTCTACCTTGCTGGGCATCCACGCATGTAGGTGCGTCCTGTTTTGGGAGAAGACCAGGGCTTGATTAGGGTTCTTGAGGGGAAGTTGGCAAGGCTTACCCAGAGAGTACCTACCTTATGGATTGAGCACATCCCAGCCATCATGTAGGAGCTAGTAGATGCTGTTGAGGCTGCTGAAGCCAAAGAGGCTAAAGAAGCCCGAGTGCAGGGTGATCGAGGGGACCAGGGGGTCTAGGTGACCACGGAGGTCCAACTTATACCTAGGAGCATTCTATGAACTTTGATCCCTGTTTTGTATATTTTTTGTATATTATACAATTACGACTGGATCTGAGGATCAGAGACTCGACCTATCTACATGGACAGATATTCACACACACACACACACACACACACATATATATTTTTCCGATTTATTTACAAATGTTTTTTATGAGTTTGTTGTATAATGTGTTAAATGCCAATCCAAGATGTAATTAACATATGCATCAGTTAATGAATTTTGATTCCTTGGAATATGATTGAATATAATGAACTCAAAATTTCTTTCCAATAACCTAACTTGCATAAAATGACGCAATAACATAGGGTTCCACACCTGATAAGCCCGATTGAGCTGGGAAACCACCAGTTGGACTTCCAGCTGAGTGATAACACATGACAAAGAATCCCATAGAAGCTCAATGACAGCCCTATATTCAGCCACATTATTGGTAGCAGGACCTAAGCAAGCGCCTCCTGAGGCAACTAACTGTCCCGAGGGTGAATAAATGACCTATGCAGCTAAAGATAAATTACAAGTGTGGTGACTGGCGCCATCAGTGAAACCTATGAACCTCTCGGAAGACATCTGTAACAACCAGTAGATGGTATAAAAAACAAAAACTGATGAACTAGTGTACATAAAAATACATACAATAAAATACAAGAAAAAGTGCTAATCCTAAGCATAGTACTTTTTCAGGTAGATCCCATTTCTAGGCTCAGGCAGCTTATTCCCATCAAAATCAATCAATTCATATGCACCCTTATTTAACACCTTTGACATAACATAAGGTCCCAACCACATAGATCTGAACTTTCCTGCCCCCAGGGGTTCTTTGTCTTGGTCCCAGAGCAATACAAGCTCCCCTTCAAAGAAAATCCGAGGCTTGACCGATTTATCGTATTAGCATTTGACCCTATTTTTATGAGCTTGGTTTGATGTCAGCGCATCTCTATGTTGTTCATCCAGATGTTCTAAATGTAATAGACGTTCTTCCAGCTCAGTTGTATCAGGTAACACATGAATAGCAATTCTTAAGGATGGGATTTCACATTCAACCGGGGTAACGGCTTCCACTCCATGAATGAGTTGGAAGGGGGAAAACCCCGTAGCAGTTTTTACGGGTATCTGATATGCCCAAAGTGTAGGATACAACATGATGCCAGTTGGAATGGGCTGCATTAATAGTACATTTGAGGATAGTTTTCAAAGTTTTATTAACAACCTCGACTTCCACACAATCTTTAAAGACCGTGGGCCAGAAATAACTGGTACGTAATATCTTCTGGGTCGTTGCTAACCCAGATAAATGACCACCACACGCTCCACTATGGGCATCATTTAGGACAATCTTAGCTTCCTTGTGGGTAAGACATCAACGCAAAACGTAAACTACCCCCCTATGGTATAAATTATCTCCTATGATGAGGTAGTTCTTTGCATGTATGCGTAGTTTATGTCGTATTCCCACGAGAAAGCGGCAGGATACTTCAAAGTCTGGAGATATATAAGTACATCTCCATACCAAGGTTCAGAGGTGGAAATAAAAAAGATATGCTCATCTAGGAATGAGTCTTCTTCAATAGCTGCATCTTCCTCTACTGAAAATTCTGCAATGAGATCAGACAAAACTAAAGATTTTTTAGATTTGGCGGACTGAAAATCCAATTCAAACTCTTGGAGAATGACTATCCATTTGTTAAATTTGCCTCCAATTGTCCGTCGAGACAAAACATATTGAAAAGGATTAACATCTACCACTACCATCGTAGTCTTCAGTAATATGTAGTGACGTAACCTCTGAACAACATAAACAGTTGCTAAGGCCAACTTCTCGACGTGGGAATACCTAAGTTTAGGTTTAGTTAAAGCATAGCCGAGATAGTAAATGACATGCTCTTGGATCTTATCATCCTCCTGGACTAGGACTACCCCTATGGTCGACTTAGATGCGGCCAGATACAATATAAAATCCCTAGAGTAATTTGGCGGACGCCACAATGGTGCCGAGAACAAATATTTTTTCAATGCCTTGAATGCGAGTTGTGCAATTTCATCCCATACAAATGGGGTGTCCTATTTTAATAGGAAAATGAAACCCTTAATAATCTTGGCATAATTTACAATGAAACGTTGAAGAAAATTGGACTTCCCCTGCAGGCTCTGAAGCTACCTAATAGACCGAGGAGGAGGCAGATTTACAATGGCCTTAAGTTTCAAAGGATCCACATGAATTCCTTTGTTAGAAATAATGAATCCGAGTAGTCTCCTCGACTCGACGCAGAAAATGCACTTGCGGGGATTCAAGCGAATCTTATAGTATTTGCATCGTTCAAAAATTAAACACAAGTGATTTGAGTGATCAATCCTCTTACAAGAATGTGCAGGCAGATCATCAAGGTAAGGTTTAACAATGGCTTTAATATCGTGAAAGGAAAAATTCATTGCCCGCTGAAAGGTTGCCCCAGCATTTTTCAATCCAAAGGGCATTTTCTTGTACGCAAAGGTACCCCGAGGACAAATAAAAGCTATTTATGTTGGTCTTTCGATTTAATTTGAATTTGATTATATCAGGAGAAACCATCCATAAATGAAAAGACTTCACTTCCTGTGCAAGCATCAATAATTTGATCTGTAAATGGCGTGGGATAGTTATCATTAAGACAGGTTTTGTTTAAATTTCAAAAGTCAGTACAGACGTATATGGTCCCTTGTTTTTTATCAATAGGAACAGGGTTGGATACCCATTCCGTCAAAGCTATGGGATAAATAAAACCGGCTTTCAACAGTTTCTCCACTTCAACCTTCACTACTGCCGCTTTACGTGGGTTAATAGGTCTCAACTTTTTCCGAACAAGTTTAGCATCAGGGTATGTTCGGATTTTGTGCTCAACTATAGATGGATCAATGCCTGGCATCTCCTCATATGACCAGGAAAAAATGTCACAGAATTCCTTAAACAAGGCTGTATAGATCGCAATCTCCTCAGGAGAGCAGTTTGTGCCAATATGTATATTTTCCACAACATCAGGATTTACAGAGATGCTGATAGGGATGGTAGCGGAAATATTTTCCATATTCCCCTTAGAAAACATTCCTTCCCTTGGTAATGGATTAATGGGCATATCAACATTGTCTTCCAGTCTCATATGAAACTTCTGATTCTCTATCCTGCTTAAATATGGAAGAAAATAGGATTGATGGTGAAGATATTCACAGATCTTATCTCATTTTCACGTGGCTTCTAGAATGGATTCATCAGAAGGTAAAACCATATCTAAACAATCTGTAGAATGCAAAGAGTTTTCTACCCAAGCAGGAAAATAGGCTTCTTCCAGTTCCTCTGAGACTATGAGGTCCGGGGACCAGAAAGGGATCAACAGCAGTTTGGGTGAAAGGGATCAACAATGGTTTGGGTGATAGATTGATAAGCCACTTCCACTGCCGATAAGGGCACTTCAGGTTCATGGTGGGAAGGGAGAACCTAAGGATCAGTCCTATCAACAACCATAGCTATGGACTTCCCCACACTAGTAGAAGCTATATAACTAGTTGGAGATGGAAGATCAAATGTGCCCATCACTGATGCATACATTCCAGCCCCTAAGCTCTCTGAAGCAGGTTTGACTTGATCAACCAATGGCACAGTGGAATCATTAGATTCCATGTAGCCTTTTCGAGTAAAGCTGAGTTGGTCAACAGTAACCAACTTCCCTTCGTGTGGCAACACTACCAGCCGAAAAACGGCTGATGCAATAACAGACATGGAATAAGTCCAACTTATTCCCAAGAGCAAATTATAATCCAAAGGTGCATCAATCACCTTTACCTCAACAGACACCACTTTCCCTGCCAGCTTAATTTCAAAATCCAGTAGGATACCATGAGGACGAAATGACCTTTCGTCGAAAGCAGTAAGTAGGGTGTTTGACGGGACCAACTCTGGGGATCCAAGAGCTTTCCAATAAGACAAGGACATAACACATGTAGAAGCACCCTCGTTGACAACTGCCCTTCCAATGGTCTTTCCACCATGGATGACATCTATCGATAAGGCTACATGATATGGTAGGCGAATTTTGACATCAGACAAATTAAATTTCTCCATGAGACTCGATGAGTCCATACTGCCTAAGGATGCTAATAGTGCATCCCACTGGGTGGGAAAACTCTGTAACACCTCTAAAGCCGATATTGCACAAGGTTTCTGGGCTAAGAATTCAACAACGGAGTAGTTTGCTGCAGCCCTAGCATTAGGATTATGCAAGGTCTTTTTAAAGACACCTTTCAGTATCTTGGGCATAATTTCGGCAGGTTTCTCAATCATGAGAGGGTTATAAGTTTTACATATTGACTTACCCTTCTCTGAGGTCTCTTTTTCATAGTTCTTATTCCTGTTCTGTAGTAAAGTTTGGGATCGAACCATGTTGATATAATTGGGGTTAGGAGCATTTGGGGTGCCCCCTGCTGCATTTGAAGCTGAAGCAGAATTCTATCCTTGGGGAAAAGGATCCTTCAGGACAGCTGGTTGTTGAGCTTTTAACAGCTTCTGAGCTTGTTCCATAAGGGGAGAAAGATAGGTGAGGTGATCTTCATGGGACAACTTACATGGGAATTTTAGCTTCTTCTTTTCTTTCTTGCCCCCATCAGCATTGTTTGCAGGCTTTTGCTTGTTTTGGTTTCCCTCCCCTTTCTTTCCTCTCTTCCTTTTCCCATTGGGATGCTGATTTCCCTTTTGAGAGGTTTGTGTAAAAAAATTTGCATTTTGGGGTGAGGGGGAAGCCTTTGCTACCTTCTCCATAGAATGTTTGACGAACAGCTGATGGAGCTATTTGGCCAAAGATTCTACAGTGGGAGAATTCACGGAACTAACCATACCATTGGCATGGGGTCTAGGATTAGGTTTATCTGCATCGTGTGTTGGCCTCGGTGCCTCAGGGATAATCTCATATAAGATCCTAGACTGAGAATATATCAAATCTAGTTGTTGGGCCCTGAGGATAGCTTCTTCCTCATTCGTCACTCCTGAAGTAGATACGCCCTTAGATATATAAAGCAATATGGATTTAAGGAACCATTCTAATAATAACTTAGGAGGAATAATGGCTTTATTAAGGCTCTTCTACCACCTCCACTCTTGGATGTGATCTGAGATATGGGTGGCCTTGTTTTGCCAGAAGCTAGACAACAAGTCCGTTCTGAAATCATATCGGATAGGGAGCTAGAAGTGACTAAGGAAAGCATTAGCCAAGTCCCAAAAACTACTAAATGCAGCATAAGGAAACTCAATGTACCATTTTGTTACAGTACTCATCAAAGTTCTTTGGAACAGCCTCAACCGAACTGAATCTTCCTTCAATGAGTTGGAAGAACACCATAAATGGAAAGTGGTTTCATGAGCTCTAGGATCGTCACCAAATTTGCCTTCAAATTTTTGGATATCCGTGGGAAGCTTGGTAGGGACGGGTGGTTAGGAGGGATCATGTCTCACCGGGGCATTCATCAGTTTAGAAAAATCTGGCAAGTTTAACGTTTCCAGGAAAGGAAGCTTAGGTCTAACCAAAGCACTAAAAGTACTAGTTTGGGGATTAGAGGGACTTTCCCCCATATTCCCATATGTGAAGGTAGGGTTGCTACCTGCTACCGATTGTGAAATGGATGGGCTGCTTTGGAATGGATTCTAGCCGTGAGCCACAGGATTGTTTGTGTGAGGTGCAGTATAAGAGATTTTGGCTACCCTAGTCGAAACTGGGGTGTGAAATATAGAAGCAGGTATCCCTCCACTAAAAAGAGAAAAGGGAGATCTCATGAACGAAGATGAAACCGGAGTTTGAAAACCTTGACCATAAGGGTTAGTGTTTCCAAATTGTACCCCTACATATGAGAGTGTTGGGCCTACGTATGGAGTGGATGGGGGAATGTGCCCCCCATTCCAAGGAAATCCTTGGACAAAATCCAAGGATCCTATAGGACCACTCTGGGCAGTGTGTGCGAAGGAAGTAGGGACTGTAGGTACACTAAGAGTCCCAGTGACCATACCACCAGAAGCACCTACTAGACTTGTGGGAGCCGGTGGTTGAACCACTCGGCTTGCGAGAGTTAAGGGTGTAGTAGGTATACTTGATATAGGGGCACCTACCAGGGGAGGTAGCACCCCTTCAGCCGGAGTGGCTGAGGTGGAAGTAAAATAACTTTCTCTTGCAGTAGACATTATTCTTCCCACAAGGACACAAATCACGGGTGGATCGAAAGGACGAACCTGAACAATCGCATGATCATTTAAGTCAGTTATAGGTGTATTAAAATTCCTTGCAAACTCGTCAGCCTGCAAGTTTTCTATCTCAACTGTGTTTAAATTGAAACGGTTTGCCCTAAGTTTTGGTTGACCCAAAACTTCACTAACTCCTATCGGTTCAAAAGAACCGCCTGTGTCCAATCTCTGCCTTTGATGGGGAGGTGGAGGTTCCAATGTAATGAGTGGAGGAAGGTTTTGCAACCTTTGTGACCTTCTGATAGCTTGGTCCTCCATGATTGTAAATTTGACTATTCAAACCCTAAGGTCGGCTAAACACAGACAAACCACAGAGAAATCACTACAAAAATTCCTAAAGTCTCAACAATCACAAGGTGTAAAAGATATGATTTCTCGAAGAAATCCGAGAGACAGTTTCTTGGTTTCCTTGAAGAGGTTCTTAGGCACAAGCAGAGGAATCACCCACCGCCCTCCTACACTTTCAACAAGGGTTACCTTCCAATCCCGTCCAAGGTGAACCAGAAATAGCCTTCTGGTTTACATGTGTCTAAACCCTAGATGTCAAGAGACTAGAGGCTACCTTAACTATACCAATAGTCTGAGGGGAGAGTCGCACGCCTGATTCATACGCATGGGCAGGGTAGCTGAGCCCAAAACTCTGTCTAGGACAGAATCCTCAGTTTTTAAAGAAAATATCAAAAATTACAAAAATAAGTCTTAGTTTTCTTTTCACTTTTCAAATTCCTCAAATATTACTATGCACCTAAATGAAAAATTCTCTAGTATGCTTGAATAATCTAACTATATAAAGTAAGCAAAATGAAGTAAAGTAGATTTATAAAAACCAAAGATCAACCACCTAAGGAAGACTTGGAACACACCTAGATGGGAAGACACAATGAATAGAAAACATTGAAATCAATCAAAGGCAAGTGACAAACCAACACTCTTCAGAAATAGAATGGGATATACGGTATCTAGAACCCTGATCACTGATTTAGACAACCAGCACTTGGACCTATCACCCAATAGGAAAATCCACTTTAAATTGCTAAAAGAAAGACAATCCAACCAATAGAAACTCAAGGGATTACCAAAAAGCACGAAGTATGGTTAACAGGGCTATCAAACCTATAGTGCAATGCCAGTACTAAATATCACTAAGCAAGACAAAATCCACAGAAGGACAGGGACAAGCAACCCAACCCCAAAGATTTTTTTGCTAAGAATTGTACGCTATTGTTCACAAGAGCAACCTGCGTACTGTACGTGACTGTATAATACAACAACCTGCGTACACAGACCTCTGTACGCGACTGTGTAGCATAGCAACCTGCGTACAGGAGTAAAATTTTTCAAAAAAAGAAAAATTATAAAGGTCTTCAAACGCCACTACGATTCTAAACCAAGACACAACACCACACACTGAATCAAAGCAAAGACTAGGCAAGGATCTACAAAGTTAACCCACAATAGGCTGGGGTCCCCAATGGAGTCGCCAAATTTGTTGTTCAGGATTAAACACCCTTGTAATCTAGGGTATGGGGTTACCAACTTACTTCTAACCTTGCAGACAATTAGCTTTAATAAAGTACATAAGGGAAATAGGAATAAATAGTTGACTCACCCGATTACCAATAGTTGATCCAAGCTTGATCTCCTTCTGCTCTGTTCCTCTCCAAAGCTTTCAGGGATGCACCTCCTTCACCTGCAAAGAGCAAATTCTCCAAGTAAAATCTTATGCATGTATATATAACAGGTTAGATAAACAATATATCTAGTGCTTAATCAAATATATTCATCAACCATAATACATGAAAGAGACTCAACACAATGTTGGAAGAAGAATTCTCTTTATTAACAATCAGTGAATGAGATAAGTGTACAACCCAACGCCTGAGACAAGGACTCCTCTACAACCTAAGGACTCTGAGTTCTGCTGCCCCATGACTTCTGAAGATATACCACCAGCATAAATTTTCTCTCCAAACTTCATTGATTAATGCCCTCCCCAAGGCCTCTATTTATACTTTGAGAAATAGAGTTGTTTCGAAGGTTAAGTAGGTTGAGATAGTTGGGGTAGTTAATGATTAGGGCCCAACTAATCTCCATTAATCGTGATTTATATTTTTTAATTTCGAATGGAGATGTACATGACTATTAATATAGGAAACCCGTGTATGACACTCGAGTTGCTTAAAGGAAACCCGCGTATGCTGATGTACGTGGGTTTCAATGGAGATAGTCGCATACAGTACATGAGTTGTCAATGGGAATAGTTACGTACGTACGCGATTTTCAATGAAAATAGTCACGTACGCCAATCAACACTTAGAAAAATAATGTGGTAAGCCGGTTGAAAGGTAAATGCTTCTCATGTCATGCCCATCTATAGTGTTTTGGCAATCTTCAATCATACAATGCCATTTTGTGTATGAACATAGGGAATGTCAGCAGTCGGATGGAGAAGTGCCATTTGGGTTGATAACACCATCCATGCAAAAAAACCCCAAACCATGTAATGACGACGGTGCAATTTGATATATCCTCTCATTCACACAAAGATATGTGTTTAGTTGAGGACGATCCTTGGGTATCCATTGTTTCACTAGATGTTTGTACCTTAAGGGAACATCGATGTCGCATATGGTCTCATCATCATAAGAACATGACCCCCCTTTAGAGGGAAAAAATTGCATGCATTTTTGGAATTTTCTTCTGATATTTTGACATCTAGTTGATATACATGTTGTACACATTCTGTATGTCTCACTTTCTTCTTGTCTTCCTAAATTCTCCTCGGTCGAGGAAGAAAAATATGACCAATACTTGTTTGGTTATTCCTGCACCATGGGAAACATCATTCAAAATGATATCTCACCCATGTATTTCTCATAAAGTGTGTTTGAATCAATAGTGAGGTTTATGGTTATTGTTTTCCATGAATGGTTAGGTGACAAATATGGAACCTAGTACCTAAAGAAGAATTTATGACTCTAATAAAAAGCTAGATCTAGAAAAGTACTTCTGTAATAAATTCAAAAATAGTTTTCATCTCTTTCAACTTTAACACTCCACTGGTCACTGCATTAAAGTTGGTCCTTGAGATGAGTTATCAATTCCAATTCACTCAAATTTACAACAACAATAACCCTATGCATCCATCAAATATCAGATCTATATTTATTTCAGGAAAAGATACTCCAAGAGTGAAGTTATGAACACAATATATAAGCTTGGAAAGTCTTCTAGAATGGTCACTTACGAAACCCTAGGTTTTAGGGTGGTTACCATAATAAAACATAAAATAAAGTTGAGTAAACTTAGATTAGGGTACCAAAGGTCATGTGGTCACATAGCAATAAAATAATAAAAGCGATAAGGTTAAGTCATCATAACAAAGGTGGTCGAGGTACTACACACAATAAGGGCATGGTAATAAATTCAAACATAATTTTCATCTCTTTCAAATTTAACACTCCACTGGTCACTGTGTTAAAGTTGCTACTTGATATGAGATATGAATTCCAATGTACATAACATAAACAATAACAAACTTACAATGAAGTTTAACTAATGAACATTACTTAAAGAACAATACTAATTCTAGATAGATCTGGTTTGGATCTGCCTTATACTCATACATTTTGAGTCATCTCTTGTCACTGTAAGGAAAATCCATCATAAGAGATACCTTGATATATATATATATATATATATATATATATATATAGACAGAGTTAGAGTGTTGATGGTTTAGGTTTACATTTCACAGTTGGAGCTCATGGGTTGGAGATCACAGTTCACATTTCACAACACAAGTCTAGCAACCCTAGAAGAGGTACCATAATAAAACGTAAAATAAAGTTGAGTACACTTTGAGTAGGGTACCATAGGTCATGGTCACATAACAATAAAACAATAAAATTAATAAGGTTAAGTCATCGTACCAAAGGTGGTCAAGGTACCCCACACAATAAGGGTGCTAGAACTAAATATAAGATGAAGGACCATAAGTCAACCAAAGGGGTTACAATAAGATGGCAAGGAAAACCCCATACCTACAAGACCAAGGTGTACCATGAAGGTGGAGAAACAAACCCCTTTACCCATTGGACCAACAATACCAATGACTTTAATTTTTTCTCTCTCTCAAGGTATATTGTCACATATATTTTTATCATCAATGTATAAGCAGAAGCAAATAACAAATATAGATCTAGAAAAGTACTGCTATAATAAATTCAAACATAATTTTCATCTCTTTCAACTTTAACACTCCATTGATCACTTCGTTAAAGTTGGTCCTTGAGATCAGTTAATTGTTTTAAAACAATTATAAAAAAATATTCAATATATAAAGTTTTATATCATATTTTGTTAGTATATTATTAGCATTAGCCTTATATATATATATATATATATATATATATATATATATAAAGCATTATATAAAGAATTTACCATAATTGTTTTGATTACTGAAGTTTACCATTTCACTGTTCACATTTCACAGTTGCAGCTCATTGGTTGGAGATCACGGTTCACATATCACAACATAAGTCTATTATCCCTAGAAGAGGTACCATATGACCTTTGGTACCCTAATTTAAGTGTGCTCAACTTTACAACAGAAATAACCCTATGATGCATCCAACAAAGATAAGATATATACTACTTTCATGCCAAGATACTCTAAGAGTGAAGTTATGAACATAATATATAAACTTGGAAATTCTTCTAGAATGGTCACTTAGCCAACCTTGGGTTTTAGGGTGGTTATTATAATAAAACATAAAATAAATTTGAGTACACCTAGAGTAGGGTACCATAGTTCATGTGGTCACATAATAATAAAACAATAAAAGTAATAAGGTTAATTCATCATACCAAAGGTTGTCAAGGTACCACACACAATAAGGGAGCTAGGACCAAGTAGAAGATGAAGGACCATAAGTAAACCAAAGGGGTCAAAATAATATGGTAAGGAAACCCCCATACCCACAAGACTAAGGTGTACCGTAAAGGTAGAAAAACAACCCCTTTTACCCATAGGACCAACAAGACCAATGAATTTAATCTTTTCTCTCTCTCAAGTTCTATTGTCACATATATGTTTATCATCACTATATAAGCATAAGTAAATAACAAATATAGATCTAGAAAAGTATTGTTGTAATAAATTCAAACATAATTTTCATCTCTTTCAACTTTAACACTCCAATGGTCATTGCGTTAAAGTTGGTGCTTGAGATGAGTTATAAATTCCAATGTACAGAACATAAACTGTAACAAAATTCCAATGAAGTTTAACCAATTTAGTCAATTACTTAAATGAATTTAAGGTACAATTGTAGATAATTTCCAAGATGCATAATAGTACAGCAGTAAAAACAGATTAAATTTTTGACCTAGTGCTAGATGCAAAACAATAATACAATTTAAAGATATTGGTTCAAAATATACAAGTCACAACACAGGTCTTAGCATGCCAATAAGTTCAAGTATGAGTCCTAAAAACTCACAAGAATCATAACTCTGTCCAAGCATCCTATAGCCCACAAAGATAAAAAATTTGTACAAACACCTCATAGAGGTCACAAATCAAGTTCAATGAGCACAAATAAGGTCACACCCCATCACAGGACGCATTCAAGAGTCATAGATCAGGTCTGAACAATCCCAAGGTTCATTGACTAGTAGAATCTTGATACATTGCATGGAAATTGTGATAAGTTTCACCCCAAAACTGAAATGTATAATGCAAATTATGACACATTTCATCGATTTTAACTTTTAAAAATTGAATTTTTTTACCCTATCTTAAGTTCACTTAAATTTATTTTATGTTTTTTATTGGAAAAAATCCTATAAGCTAGAATTTGTTGAGTGATATTTCTAGAAGACCGTGATCCTCTCTTGGACTATGTATGCCCTTTAGGGTTGGGTTGTGTTTTGTGTATTCCCTCTAGGGTTGGGGATGTGACCTTATGAAAAGGACCATGACTGTGTATCACTTCTCTACTAGACCCTGACTGTGTGACTATGATTGTCGTGTCCATTTCTCTACTGAACTATGACTGATGTACCATGACTATGGTTCCCTATCCTAACAACTGAGCTATGACTATGTCAAATCTTACATGATAGGTCAATATTGGTGTTAAGTATATTAGAGGGAGCTATTACTTTTAGGGTGTTTCTATCCTAATGATTTCTTCTCACTTGGTGGATGGGATTTGTTACTGTATGTATCTAACCTAATCCTCTAGCACTTTAACCTTCTCTCTCTCAAAGTATAAATTGTGAAAAGAGATGGCACAATATGTATGAGTATAAGGCAGATGTAAACCAAACCCATTTAGAAATTCTAACCTAATAAGAAATCACTTTAACCTTCTCTCTCTCTCTCTCTCAAAGTATGTCTTGTGACAACTTGTCCTTAGAGTGACAAGAGTTAGCATGATATATCTGAGTATAAGGAAGATTCAAACCATATGTATTTAGAAATTGTTCATTAATTACTCTGAATTACTTTCTTTGTAATTTTACTGATGTCATTAGAGGAAATTTGAGGTCTAAAATGGGTCTCCTAAGGAAAATAATAAAATAATAGTTAAAATAATAAAACAATAGTCAAAATCATAAAATAATAGTTATTAATTTTGGAGGAAGAATGAAAAAAATACTTTTTTTGTTTGTATTTTCGACATATCTCCCTGTGTTTTTACTCAAATTCTAAGCGGGAGAGCTCGTTGGATGTGGAATTTAATTTCGCATCCAACAAGTACCCATACTGCATACTTTTGATGGACCCCTCTATCCCAAAAACAAGAAATACCTGAAAAAACTTGATGATGACATCATCATCACATTTTTTCAGGTATTTATTGTTTTTGTGGTAGAGGGGTCCGTCAAAATTATGCAGTGTGGGTACTTGTTGGATGTGGAGTTAAATTCCGCATCCAACGAACTCTCTTGCTTGAAATTTGAGTAAAAACACAGGGAGATATGTCGAAAATACGAACAAAAAAAATAGTTTTCTTTTATGACAAATATGTCAATTCAACCATTATAGTTGACTCATTTTATTGAAATTCTATTGGTTCTTGAATTCCAACTCACAAAATTTATTGTTGGCGCGTTTTCTTATAAGGCCCATTTTAGACCCCAAATTTCCTCTAATGTTATGTTGTACCCTACCCTATCTTAGGTTCACTTAACTATGATGAAGAAACATATATCACGGACAAGAAATCCAAGTAATAGTCAGAGGTCTCATCCTACTTAAAACCATATTCATAACATGAGTCTGCAGAACCGAACAAGTCACAACCCAGGTCTGTGGCATACAAACATATTAATGTTCAAACCTTGGAAAAAAAAGGGTTACAATAGTAAGAGTTCAAGGCCTTACTCTAACAACAATACTAAGTCCTAGCTCCAAATATGGATCATCCATAAAGGTTACACCAATACACAAGATGAAAAATCAATAAAGAAAAGACACCACAGTCATTGCCCAATAAGAGAGGTTATCAAAAATCACAATTCAGACTTAGAAAGATGCGAGTAGTTCATGACCTATTCAGTTGCAGACAAAAAAATGACACATCCTAACACAACAGTTACAACCATTGAGGAGGGGGCTAATACAGTCACGAATATCCCTCAGTGGCTCCAAACCAATCACAACCTTCTAAGAAGAGGTCACCATGGTTACATTCATCCTAGAGAGGAATACCAACAGTCACGACCAACCCACAATGGATCCAAAATAATCACGACAAGGAAAATGACAGTCACAGCCTGCTAAGTGTTAGATTTTTATCATTCAAGCTAGCATTATCTTAGGATATTTAACTGAGAGAATAACAAGCACAATAATCAAACCTAAGATACAACGGACACAAATATTTTCCTTAGGGAAAGCATAAAGGAGAAAACCCCGCAACTTCCTCAGAGATAGAATCAACACCAAAAGTAAAACCCCAAAACAGTAAGATGATCTCCCGAAATCAGTAGTCTCTCTGTCTCTTGTCCCATCAAATTCTTCTCTCTCAGTTATGCACTACAACTGAGTGTTTGATAAATAGAGAGGCTCACTCTATTAATCTGTCATAGTAATCTAGGGACTAAAACACAGTCTCATCAAAGATTAATAACAATAAGGCATGAAAATGGTGTAATAGTGCTACAAAATGAGTAGCCTCTTTGTATATTCACATAAAGAATGAGTAATACAATACAATGATCATGTTGCAAGCATGAATGACAAAGCAATTCGAATTCCCAAGGAGGTCATTCGAATTGAATGAGTGAGTCTAGCTTAACTGAATGTAAGACACAGTCAACACTCAAGTTAACCACTGATCAAAACCCTAATTGACTCAACTGAGCCCTAACTAAATTTAGAGTGCAATAAATGACTGAGTCTAACTGAAAGTAGCTCAGACATGTGTCACTACAAGCCAAACAACAAATGGTAGCGCATCAATGACTCCAATGAACCTCGATGAGGTTAACTGAAGTGTAACTGACCATCATAAGTGATTGGAGGCGCCCCTATTCACTCTAGTTCATTAAATAATAAATAAATAATCAATTTAATGAAGGAAGGTTCCTTCACTGCTCTGTTTAACTGATTGCAACCATCAGTTAGCAATATGGGGAATTAATGGCACTCAGATCACCCCCGGAGTGCTCCTGTTAGCCTCCCCAAATGTAGGAGAAGGCTAAGTTAGCCTCCTTGATTGAAGGTAGGCGTGGGTGTGATCTAGTTGATGTCATCTAGTGCTCCTTTGATGTCAATTAAGTCAATAATACTTAGGATAGTGGTTTAACTAGGCCAAATTTGACCAAAAAGAGTGTGTATGGTGGTAAATGTCTCCAACACCCCCCCTTAAGCTATACTCAGGAGGAGTAGAAAACATAAAATGCATAAAAATTCTAGGGCCCAAGAAAATAAGGCCATAGGTCACCCTGTACAATGCTGAAACTAAAACAATGCTCAAAAACCCACTAAGTGAGGAAAAGAGGGAAAACCCAGTGGGAAACCCCCCCCCTCAAGCTGAACACTGAAAGTAGTCTGATCACCCTGACGAAATCACCCCCAACAGTGAACAGAGGTAAGTGAACTTATTTTCTAAAAATATCTTGCTGAGGATGTCTGCAATCTGCTCATCAGTAGGGCAGTATTACAGAATGATGGTCCTGTCATGCACTAGCTCCCTGATATAGTGCATGTGGATCTCTACATGCTTGGTCCTATACCTGGTAAATGGATTTGTGGATATATCAATAGCACTTTGATTGTCACAAAATATGACAATGGAAAAAGTACTACCAAGATCAAACTGTGAAAGAATGCCTTGCAACCAAACTGCTTGGATGCAAGCATTCATCGCTCCTCGATACTCGACCTCTGTTGAAGATAATGCTATGGTAGCCTGATTTTTTCTAGACCAAAAAATGGGGCCACCACCAAACATGAATACATATCTAGAAGTAGACTTCTGATCAATAGAATCACCTGCCCAATCGGAATCTGTGTATCCAACCAGCTCTAGCTCAGAGTCTGCAGCATAGTGAATGTCGTAGGTCCTGGTTCCCTGAATATACTGGAGGATCCTCTTGGCTGCCTTCCAATGAAGATAATGAGGCTACTGCATGTATCTTGATACAAAATTCATGGCATAACATATATCAGGTCGATAATGTGTCGAGTACAACAAGCTACCAATCAACTGTCGATAGATAGTGCAGTCCATGGGAGGCGTGCTTTTTCCTTCTTCAAGGCTGGTCCCTGAAAGGAAAGGGAATGGTGCGGGCCTACATTCAGCCATGTTAAACTTGAATAACAGGTCTGATATGTATTTGGAATGATTTACCACTATCCCATCATAATTTTGTTCAATTTTGAGCCCCAAAAATTGTTTTAGGAGCCCCAAATCGCTCATTTCAAAGGCATTGTGAAGAGTAGTTTTGATGGCTGAAATGGAAGCAACTGTGCTACCTGTGATCAGTAAGTCATCAAAATATAAAACAATAATAATCAAATGACCATCAGACTATTTTATATACACATTTGGATCTGATTTACACCTTTGGAAGTTTTGCGAGAGAAGGAAGGCATCCATCTTGGAATACCACTCTCTTGGGGCCTCTTTTAACCCGTATAGTGACTTCTTTAGCTTGGAAACCAAATATGGATCAAAGATGTAGCCCTCAGGCTACTTCATGTATATCTCCTCATGAATATCTACATGCAGAAAGGCTGACTTAACATCCATATGATGCACTTCCCAATGCTTAGATGCCGAAATTGCCAAAACTAGGCGGATGGAGTCCATTTTTGCAACTGGTGCAAAGGTCTCATGGTAGTCCACATATTGGACCTGAGAGAAAAAATTTGCCACAATACTTTCCTTATATTTTTAGGTACTTCCATCAACAGCAAACTTGGTCCAAAACACCCACTTGCATTGAACCAATTTCCTTCCCAGAGGAAGAGAAACTAGCTCCCAAGTAGTGTTTTTCTGAAGAGAATTCATCTCTTCATCCATGGGAAATTGCCATCTCAGATCCTTCCGAGCATGGTAGTAGGATTTTGGGTATGAACTAATCATCAAATAACAAGTTTCAAACAGCAAATTATCAGTACAAGAGAGCGCAATACCTTCTATTTGGAAATCAGACCAGGTTCTCCTTGGATCATCCGGATTTCCAATGTTATCTCCTACGGAGGAGAGTGTCTATCGGGCCCATGTGGGAAGATGATTTTGTACTTCAGGTTCTGATTTAGCATCTGATTTTTGGTGTATTATAATATCAGAAATTACAGGATCCAAATCAGGGTCATCACCCCCAATTTCATCATCCAAATATTCACTAGAATAGGAAGGAAATTCAGCAGTTTTCTCCTTGACTAGTTCCACCTCCTGAAGAGGCTCATCGAACTTGACACTTCTCTCGATGATGATCTATATTGTTTTGAAAACCAGCAGCTTGATTTTGATTCATAAGGATACCCAATAAATAGACATTCTATGCTTTGCGGTTGCAAAGCCCTCCTTTTATCAAGTGGAATTCGGGCCCATGTAGTGGACCCAAACACCCACAGGTTCGACACATCCGACTTGTGTGCAAAGTATGCTTCGAAATGGGTATTCCATTTCATGGATGAGTGTGGAACTATGTTTTGAATTTATTCTGTAGCATGCATGGATTCATCCCACAAATTTGCATCCAACTTCTTTGATTCCAACATACAGGTGGTCATCTCCTTGAGAGATCGATTCTTCCTTTCTGCTACACCGTTCTATTGGGGAGTGTAGGGAATTGAATGTTGGACCTGAATAACATACTCCCCACCATTATCAGATCTCAAGATCTTGATATTAATCCCATAGGCATTTTCGATCAAGGCCTTCAGTTTAGAGAATTTTTCACATACTTCAGACTTCTTTTTGAGAAAAAAGACCCATGTGTACCTTGAAAAATCATCAATAAAATTCAGAAGATACCTTGATCCATTCATGGATGTGAAAGGCATCAGACCGCTGATATCAGAATGTATCAGCCCTAATATGCATGTAGCTTAGTTTTCCTTTCCCCGATCGTACTTGTGCTCAGGGTGTTTTCCAACCACATAGCCCTTGCAAATTCCAGTGGTTGCCTTAATGATCGGGAGGCCTTAAACCATGGAGTTTTTATGTAATTTATGAAAATATTTGAAATTTATATGGCCAAACCTTTCATGCCACAACCTACTAACTTCATTTCCATGAGTTAGCAGTGCGGTGGGCTTTGCATCCGCCACAAAGTGGGATAACTCATAGGCATTTGCATGATGGTTTGCAAGGCCTTTAACAATGAGTTTCCCGGATGCAAGTTCCATTATCTCAACATCATTTGGGCTGAAAGATACTCTCTTAGGAACTCCTGTATGTGTCATCTGATAGAAACTAAGGATATTTGATGCTAGAGACGGTACATACAAAACATTTGAAAAATAGCCATTCTCAAGATCAACCGTACCTTGTCCTTTTGAAATGATGGTGGAGTCATCTCCCATGTGGATGGGGATGGATTTGATGGTCTCCAAGGATGAAACCGAGTCTCTTTTAGCCATAATGTGGTTCAAAGCTCTAGAATCAATCAAGAGTGCTTTGGAATTCGAAGTGCTTGCCATGAGGGCATGACCTTTTTCATGCTGTGGTTTCTGATCTTACTAATCTCTCCTTCGAAATCTTTTCGGAAGATTGATGTGATTTATCTCAAGGAGAGAGGTAGCTTCATCAAGCTTCTTCTTCATGCAGGCATGTTCAAGGTGGAATCCCTTCCCACAATATGAACAGTTGACTTTTTCCTTTCCATGATGCCCTTTCCCTTTGTTTTTCTTTGAGCCGGAAGACTCATCATGTTGTTGGTTTTCAACTTTAGGCTTAGGAGTTTCGAATTTAGTTTTTGGGTTCTTCTGCTACTTTCTATTACCCTTTAGATCTTTGGGCCCTGAGACATGGAGAGCTTGATCATGGGAGGATCTGATGATCCCCATTTGGACAAGCTTATCATGTTCACTTGTTAGGGACTCAATGAAGGCATTGAGTGTAGGCATCTTCCATCCATGGGTTGTGAACTTCCCCGCACATAATGTAGAGACAAAAAATGAATAATCAATTCCAAGTTTGGAGAGTATGGAAAGGATGAGCTGATCATCCTCCTTCTCCACTTTGCATTGCTTCAACAGTAAGACAATGTACTTGAACTTTGTGAAAAATTCATTCAGGGTCTTGAAATTGGAAGGCTGGAGAGACATCAATTCATTTTCAAGCTGGTAAACTCTTAAATCATCCTACTTTCCATACAGGGTTTCCAATTTGTCCCAAATTTCCTTTGGAGTATTCAATCCCAAAAGATGGAAAAGAAGATCCCAAGAAACAGAGAGGCACAAGAATCCGAATGCTTCATCCTTCTTCTTCAAGAATATAGCTTTGTCTGTCACAGAAGCAAGATCTTCTTCAGTGTCCATATCTCCTTTCCATGAGTGGAAATTGAACGGAGTCAAAAGATCTATGGAAGAAGCCATCTGAATCTACTGGAGTGAATGCTTTCACTTGTTAAAAACCTGAAAATCGCAACAAAAAGGGCAATGTAAGGTCAGACAGCCTGCACATTTTAGGCTTTCATCACACCCAGCATAGTCAATCAAGCAAGCTTGATCAACAAGTTCCTTACTTTGGGTGTTAACCCAAAAGTCACCCACATAGCTCTCAATGGCCTACACCACCCAAGGACACCATCTCACAACCCTCATATCACTCCATTAGACCCTCCATTAAACCCCCACACCCTCAAAATAGCTTAAGAATGAAGAAAAAGGGCTAAAAACCCCAAAAAGGATCCCAAAATAGCCTCCTAGGAGCTAAAGCCCTCAAAAAGGGGCTAAACCCTAAAAGGGGATAAATTTAGGGCGAAAGGGGATAAAGTCCTGACCAAGGGCTTAAAACCCTAAAACCCCTTGGAAAAGCTATAAAAGGAGGGTGGGGGGTCAATCTCAAAACACTTCTCCCATTGCCTATTGTTATGCTGCCTATGGATGATTTGAGACCTTTTCCTCTCAAAACACCCACACTCCCTCTCCTCCATCTCCATCCCCATAGAGCCATTGCTCCCCAACCAAGAGAGGTGCTTCCACAAGCTTGGGCATGGTGGCCCATTTCCACCAAAGAAGGTATACCATATTTTATTTATGTTTCTTAGTTGTTTAATATGCTTTGCTTTCTAACCCTTGTCCCCATTTGTAGGTTTTGTTTTTCTTTTTAACATTATTTTGTAGGTTTTATCATAGCTTAGGATTTATTTACAGGTTTTGGAGGCGGAACCGCAACCCGTGTTTGCAGGGGGGTTCATCAACATTGCTTCTATTTATTTCTGTCATTAGCTTAGCCTTAGTTTAGTTTACTGTTCTGTCATTTCTGTTTTTCCATTTTTACAGTATTTATCCATCCAGGAACCTACCGTTTTGTCCTATAGACAGAAGGGAGCCATTCCTGCCCCCGTAGCAAGGAGAAATCCCTGCTACAGAACTGGCGACCATACCGGGTCGATACCAAAGGATCCTTGTTTCAAAATTTTTATTTTTCAAGTTTTTAAAATTTTTGCCCTAGTTTTTCAGAAATTTCATGTTAAATCCATCTTAGATTCTGTTTATTTCTTATTTTAAGCACTGTCGAAGCCTCGGCTAGGCCAAACCGAGTCAGGTTGACCACAATACCAGTTACTGTCGGCCAGATCTGACTCTTTCTCATAAAAAAACCCCAATCCTGAGCAGGGCGCTCTTATTGGGGTGAAAGGTGAGACTGGGGCACACTTAATGAGCAAACAGGTGCACCTAGGGTGCACTTAATCTCCTGATAAGTGCGAATTCAGCCCAAAAACTCAATCCGCGGTTGTTTCTGCATTCTGTGCGACCCCCTCGCTCATTTCTGAAAAAATCTCGCGGCCTGTCAAACAAAACTTTAATTTGAGTTTAATAGATAGTAAATTTCAGTTTCAAAGGACTGTTAGTGCAGCCCAGCCGCCTCTGTCCACCACACCAGTTTAATTTCAGTTTCTGTTTTTATTCTCAGCAATTTATTTCATGAACAATGTGTAAATGTTAAGTAAAAGTTAAGGGCTTAATGAAATGAACCTAGCCTAACTAAAATCAACCTAAAATCAACCATCTTGCTTCCCCTTCCTCCTCTACCCAGTCATCACCCTACGGGGTATTTTGGGATACGACGAAGGGAAAGCTCGTATAGATCTAGGCACTCTGTGATATTGTTCCAAACCATTAAAACTGGGTGACCTGGAAGGTAGAGGGGGTAGAGAAGGAGGGCTTCTCACGACGCTAAGCATCCTCCCTATTGACCAGTCTAGCATCTGGGAGGTGACCCAAGGATCTACGGATGGGCTTAGTCCCATTGTGTTGAGATCCCAACACCTTCTCTTGGTTGAAGAGGAATATCAATGGGAGGTAGACATCTAGTTAGGCCAGCAAACATTCAAGGTTAATCATTGTACTTATTCACAATTTATGTTTATTTATGCTTGCATACACAACCACAATGACATGAACTCTACCATGATGAATTCATTAACCATATTACAGCAACCAAATACCAGAAAAATAAGAAAACAAATACACCACAACAACTAATTAACCCAACTTAGTTCATGATGCTGAGTGAGCCTTAAAATTTACTAATTTACACTAAGTACAAACAACTCTGCAGTCTTTGAGGACATAAGTCCCTAACTGCTTCAACTATGGGAGGTACTTGGGCTCTGCCCAGAAACTCATTTTGAGGAGTACCACAGGAACCCCAAAGTAGCTGGCCGATGAGAGGAGTTGCCAAGCGAAACGCGCAACGACCCCTTCCGATTGAGTAGAAACACCTGTGAGGAACAAGCCAAGCACTGTCTTCTGGTAGTCTTGGTGGCAAAGAGACCACCTGCAACCAATATAAAGCCACTGAAACTAGGGTCCAAATCTCATTCCCTCCAGTTTCATACATAAAATCAAACACAATTGATCCTCCACGCTCTTCCTCATGCTTGAGAGGTGAACCACCACCATTTGGAACATTCAATTGGCACCGTCGAATCCATTCTTAGCAATCTCCCACACCATCAGAGGGCCACACAGCCTCTGATTCTGATTCAGACCCATATCAGTCTGAACCAGACCTCCACACCGCACCATCAAGCCCCATGGCTAGTGCAAACCCGGATCCATTTTCGGACCTAACCTTAGCAAGTGGACCCATGTCCACATCACAACCTTTCACCCACAACCTGGCAAGTGGCCCAAGCATAGTCATGCAGACTATCATTAGCTAACTGCCACCACCTATAGTGACCAACCAAGCTTGTCCACTTATAGCACATGAGGGCAGTGGCCCCTCCACACACACTGCCCCTCCTACCATGCAGGGGGTAGTGGTCCATATACTTACATTGCCCCTACTATCATACATGGGGGCAATACCCCGACCACTCACATGGTCCCACCCACAACACTTGGGGGCATTGGCCCATCCGTAATGGTGTCATCGCAAGCACCCCCAACTGTGTAGATGCATTATGGACTTGCGAACCTCACCCCCATTGCAGTCCCATCCCACATCAACTTGGGGTTAAATATGCCCTTCATGGCTCATCTGAACTTGCCTGATTTGGATAGATTAACAAATGACCCCATCCACCACCAAACGTTCCAGCCACCCATGCCAACTAAGCTGCCATCAGACATCCCCAAGTTTGAAGGAAAAGCAGGGGAATGTCCCCAAAATCACATAATGATATTCCATCTATGGTGCTCATCCAATAGCATCGTAGACGACTCCATCAGGCTTAGGCTGTTCCAATGCACCTTTACAGGTGCCGCGGCCAAATGGTACATTAAGCTACCACAAGCCAAGTACCCAGACTTCAACTCCCTATCCTTCATGTTCCTACAGTATTTCCAACTCCCTGTTAGATATGACAAGGAGGTGGAGATTCTGCTATCCTATCGTCAAAGCACAGCCACTCACATAACTGACCATATCCATGAGTGGCGGTGACACCGTAATCTATGCAAAATCCAACTAGACGATAGGATCTTCTTGGATTGGTTCCTTAAGACTTTACTCCTGCCCATCGCAAAGGACGTCGCATCAGAACGTCCCCAATCCAAAGAAGAGGCCATACTGAAGGCCCAACAATTTGACCTTATCTATGCTCAGCCTGGATACCTGTACACCCTCATTCCAGACGCTCCCCATCCAAGTACCTCCTACCGCGACGTACCAGGAGCATCCCACGCTGCAGACAACATCATAGGGACAGTCTCCCAACAACCACAGCCTCGACCGACACCACTGGCCATTACACCACAACCAAGATACACTGCTAGTATTGCTCACCAAAACCAAGCTCCAGACTATGCTAAAATGATGTCCCAGTCTGGAGCAACAACTTCCTATGCACAACCTGCGCCACCGCAGTAGGCTCAGGCCATGGTTTGGCCAACACAGCAGTACGTGGAGAAAATTCCCACATTTTTTGCACCACCACCCCCACAAATCTACTATGCACCACTAGTGAAACCACTGCAAACCCCTGCACCCGCTCCACCCACTCTGTTGGGACAAGTATTCGCACAACAAAACCATCCCAACCAGCCTGCCCCCAACAATCAACAAGGGAAATCTAGGAATAAATAGCCCCGTAACCAAGGCAATAACCAACCGCAAGGAGGCGGTCAACAACCGATCCCTCCCAACAATGCTGCAGCTAATCAGCCAGCCCAAAACCCCCCATGAAAAAATGCACCAAGACGCAACGCCCCGTTGCGCACAAACCAAACATGCACACTCTGTGATGTTTATGGGAATTACATGTTTGAGTGTCCCCTCATGGATCACTCTAAGCAGGCCATTCAAAAAGAATCCCAATAGGCCGCTAGTGCTGCAAATCAATCCCAACCCAACCAAGCACCACAAGGACCTCCCCCCATGGTGCTTCAAAACCCACTACCAGTCCAAGGATTGGTGGCAATCGCTCCCCCTCCCAGTCCAATCCCAATGCTCTGGGGGCACCTCCCATGTCCGAAATAGGTGTTCACCACCTACTAGCCATGACGACTGAAGAGGTCAACTTGCAAACTAGATGGAATCAATACGGTACCACCACTGAACCTGCTTAATCATCAGCAGCATCCACGTCTAAGACAGTCAACCTGCCTCTTCAGTTACCACCCTTCCCATGCCACCCCATACATAGAGTGGCCAACAATGCCACATCTAGAGCTGTAGTTAGCTATAGCATTATGGATGATTTGGCCCAAATGCCAACCGCCATGTCCACTCTTGAGGTACTCAAAACGTGCCCAACGCAAGGAAACGCCTTGCTAGCTGCCCTAGGGGCAGTAGACCCCTCTGAATCCAAGTTAATCACCTTTGACACGGAGAACGGAGAACCATGCATGCCCTCAACCATCGTCTTCCAAATCCCGGTGTCCATTCGGAATTTGGTTGTGCATCGGCGCATAGTGGATGAGGGGGCATCCACATGCGTTATGTCTACCTTGGTTTGGCAGAAACTTGGATCACCAATTCTGCAACCATCCTCCACAACTCTACAGGATTATGATGGACATCCCACTAAATCCCAAGGAATCCTCCCACATGTCCCCATCACGTTAGCTGAGAAGACAGTCTTGATTGACATCGAAGTCGTCAACGCTCAACTAGAATACAACCTCCTCCTCGGAAGGAGTTACATGTATGCCATGTGAGCAGTCGCATCAACTGTCTTTCGTTTCATGATGTTCCCCCATGAAAGGAAGATTGTGATGGTTGACCAACTCACCTATCATGATCTGCAAGGGTTAACAACACCTTCCAATGTTATCCCTACCATCACCACCATTGAGCCGCAAGGGACGAACACACACGCCCATGTCATCCCTACAATTAACACTATGGTTGAAAACACACAATCCTCCCCACCGTTGAATGTGGGCCCTGGGTTGTTTACCGATCCCACCATGACGGCTCCTTTCATGTTAGTGTTGCCACCACTGACACAAAATGAAACTGCGGACTTGTGCATGGTCTCATCTAGCACCGCTACACCTAAATAACAACTGCAGTCGCAGCCCCAAACACAACCACAACATCGTCTGTAGCCGCAACACCAACATCACCCACAGCAACAGCATTACACACAGCCGCAACCACAACCTCACCCCCACATGCAACCAGCAGGGAGTTATCTGGGCTCATCTCCAGTCCATACGATTCCCTTCCTCTTTCCCCCACTTGGTGCCATGAGCAAGCTGGTCATGGCCACCTTAAGCTTGCCCAACTTTACGTTGGGAATCCCTGTGTGGTATCTTGATCCACCAACTCAACCAGCAATGCCCAAGGTTGTTTTAACCCCGATGCAACCTATCGCGGTCGAGTCTCACCCTCCACCTGGTCTGCACAAGCCAACTACTGCACGTGCACCCAGACCGCCCCAACCCAAAAGGGCTAGGGAAAGAATGCCAAAGCCACCGCAGAACCACAACAAGTCCCACCTTGTTCCATCTGTGAATAATAGGGCCATCCAACTCAGAATTGCCTTCAAATCCCAGTGATCCGTGCGCATCTGGATGCCATGGATACGAACGAAAGCATCCCCGTGGTTGAACTCCCAACCGCGCCAGTAGTCAGGAACAAGGAATTGAGGACAAACCATGCTTGTGCCCTTTGCAGCTTGTATGGACATTACTCCCACCATTGCCAAGACTTGCCCAAATTTCAAATGTCTCTCGCTGACCTTCGTCACCATTACCTTGAGTCTGAGATCACCTTGATCGAAGAAGTTCACCCCTCACCACCTTCTTCAGACACCATGTCCATTTACATGATGTCTAGTTCTATAGACCCTCTTGTCTCCACCATCACTGACGGTCCATTAGACCTATCTCTTCCTTTGTTTCCCTAGCCATCGCCACAACCTTAGTTACAACCTCAACCTCAGTTACCAGGGAAACAATGGGGTTCATTCCCGATCAACATTTTTCTTTCCTTTTCCTTTTCCATTTCCTGTTCCTACCATCCGAGATCGTGAGTAAGTCTATCTTGGCAACCCACAATCTATAGGATTTTAGACTGGGAGATCCTGTGTGGTACCTTGAACCACCTACCATACATCTGAGGCCCCAAGATGTGTTGACTCATGTCCATCTAATTGAGATGATGTTGCACCTACCTCTAGGTCCATCAAAGACTCCTCCTGTCTCCAGGCCTGCCCCTCTTCCTCCAATAGAGACTGGGGGAAAGGCCACCAAAACCATAACCAGTACCATTTACATGATCTCTAGCACTAGTTTCCCTTCCATCTCATCAGCTGTGGAAGATCCACCTGATCTATCTCGACACCACTTAAGTGATAACAGAGAGATTTGTAAGACCACCTCCGGTTTTACCCCATTCCCTTTAAACCATAGTGTGGAACTCATTCTTCCCATAAAAGACCAGATTCTATCATCCCACCTTGCCAATGACCTTCGTCTCAGCAAGGGGGCATACCTCTTCGTTGATTCTGATGGACAACTCTTGGAGAACCCCTGCAATGGGCTCTACCTCAAGAGATTTTACGCTTAACATCACCAATGAGTCACTTCATTTTCTTTTCTTGTTTTTCAAGATTTTTAGCACAAGTCAGCAATAACACCATTATCTGCTAAACCAAAGTCACCGAGAACCGGTTCGAGACACCTCTCACACCTTCGGGCTCAAATTTCCATTTCTGAGACCAACGTCTCATGTTTAATAAACCAATTTCGGGACCATTTCCCACAAGTCACCTCGATTTATGAGCCATGAGATGAGAATGTAAGTGTCTATGGACCTACACTTGTATCACACCTCCCGACTACAACTCATGTGAGTTTTTGGGCCATCTTCCATTAAGGAATGTAATTTTACTTTTATTTTTGTATTTATAATTGTCTTTTTCACTACACCTTACGCAGACACTTGGACCATCGTCCACAAAACCCTTTATTTTTCTTGCATCTATTTGGCATATAAATGCCTCTGTACTTGTACTTACATCGCATGTAGTCAAGTCCATCCACCGCAACACACACACGCTCTCCTGACCTCTGTCCGAGAGCCACCTCAGTTTGAGTGCCTCTGCCGCACTAACTCACGAGCCTCTGTCGTGATCTATTCCACACATGTATTGGTATGTTTAAGAGCCTTTTTTCTCCATCCATACTGCGTGGATGACCTGGGGACCTTTGTCCACTGTCCTGACATGGGGCACCGCATGTGCCACCATCGGTTGACCACATTGGAGTTTTGTTTAAGCTCTTTTATGACTCCTTAAAACAATGAAAAGATTGTCGAGCACAGCTGCTTACTTTCCTGCTTGTTAAAGTATAGTAAAGGGTGTCTACATCATCTCGTTTACCTCCTTTTGCAGACCATGTAGACCATCAATTAAAAAGTACCTCCTTGGCACACTCAAGCCAAGACCGTACCCCCTTGCATACTTTTATGCTTTCTCGGGTAGAGGGGTTGCACTTTACGAAAAATCCTGCCATAGGTTGTCGTTAAGCTCTTTTCCAGCAGTCTCAACAAGAAAATATTGCTGAGCAAACTTGGTTTTGTTCATGCTCATAAAAGTTTTTGAATGACTGTCCAGTCAGTATAGGTTTAACCTTTTCCGGCCTAATTGGACTACCAACGGTAAAGAAGTCTCTCATCCCCTATAGGATGGGCGAGATCTCCTATGTATACTTTTATCCTTTTTGGGGAACAGGAGACTGCCCACAAAAAAGAGCCCCCACTGGAGTCTTCTTCATTCTTTCAGACTCTCTAAAATTGAAAGCACCATCGAGCATTTACTTTCTCGGGCTCGCCAAAAATCCATGAGATCGTACCATAACAGTGTCCTTAGACACCACCCCACAGTAAATAGTTTGGAAGCATTCCCACATTGGGTTTCCTTTGTTTAGAGTACATTGCAATGTGTCTTCCTTGGATCCCATCAGTATCAAAAGTGTCCACCTCCTCCAAGTATTTCCCATCTGCAGCGACATCCCCGGTATTACAGCTATGATCCCATTCCCATGAGTCAGTTTCATTTGCTGCCTGGTCTGTCCTGTCGTCATACTCTAAACAAAGGAAGTTTGAGTCTCCCACACTCCCCCTACCCCTATTCAGTTATTTCCCTTCCCTCGCCCCCCCCAATTCAGTGAGTTAGTCTGCATATTGCTTCACACCTTTCGGTTATCTGCCTCTCACTCCTCGTCAAGGAAACATCATTGCCTTGACTAGGGGTAGGTCTCCCTTTGTCGACACCAACACACATATTTCAGAGGATAGACCCAGAGGTCCATGTACCTTGGTTTCATTAACATCATCAATGAGTTCCTTGGACCACTTGAGAGGAGTCCTTAGTGCCTCTTGGGATGGTTGTTTCTCACGTGCTCGACTTCAACTCCATCATCGCACCGTTGAGATTCATATAGGGTTTGTTCCACACAGTACTTGGTCGAAGACCCCAGATGTCACCTGACTCTAGCACATTGGTGAGTCTACTCGAGGGACCTAAACAGGTTATGTTCCTTGTGATTTTCGGGTTGCGTTGGAGACAGTGTTCAGAATCCTCCGACATACCTTTATGATTGATGCAGCATACTTGTACCATAGAGACTTCGATTCTCAATCAGTGAGTCCACACAGCTATGTACTAGATGTAGCAGATCATCAGTCATGAAGATATAGCATTCCATGAGAATGCCATGGGTCCAATGTACCAGATTAGTATTGTATTCAGCCTCACATGGAGGCAACCATTATTGTGACATCAGTTGTATATGATCGGCTCTTGTATTTTAGACCACAGATCAAATTATTATTTTGACATTGTCACGAGCATGGGAATTCCCACCTCATCCATAAACATGTCACACATTTATTGTATCTCACCCATTGATGGGAACCATATTAATACAAAAACCAAAAACCACCATACCCCAGCCCCGGAAGCACCACCTCTACATAGAAAATCCTATGATGTTCGTCGGCCATACGCTGATCTCATGCCCTCACACATCAGGGGACAATTTGTTAACCCAAAAATCACCCACATAGCTCTCAATGGCCTACACCACCCAAGGAAACCATCTCACAATCCTCATATCACTCCATTAGACCCTCCATTAAACCCCCACACCCTCAAAATAGCCTAAGGATGAAGAAAAAGGGCCAAAAACCCCAAAAAGGAGCCCAAAATAGCCTCCTAGGAGCTAAAGCCCTCAAAAAGGGGCTAAAACCCTAAAAGGGGCTAATGTTAGGGCAGAAGGGGCTAAAAGCACAAAAAAGGGGCTGATATCATGACCAAGGGCTTAAAACCCTAAAACCCCTTGGAAAAGCTATAAAAGGAGGGTGGGGGGTCACTCTCAAATCTCTTCTCCCATTGCCTATTGTTATGCTTCCCGTGGATGCTTTGAGACCTTTGCCTCTCAAACCACCCATACTCCCTCTCCTCCATCTCCATCCCCATTGAGCCATTGCTCCCCAACCAAGAGAGGTGCCTCCACAAGCTTGGGCATGGTGGCCCATTTCCACCAGAGAAGGTATACCATGTTTTATTTCTATTTCTTAGTTGTTTAATATGCTTTGCTTTCTAACCCTTGTCCCCATTTGCAGGTTTTGTTTTTCTTTTTAGCATTGTTTTGTAGGTTTTATCATAGCTTAGGATTTGTTTGCAGGTTTTGAAGGCAGAACCCTAACCCGTGTTTGCAGAGGGGTTCATCAACATTGCTTCTATTTCTTTCTGTCATTAGCTTAGCCTTAGTTTAGTTTACTATTCTGTCATTTCCGTTTTTCCATTTTTACAGTCTTTATCCACGAAGGAAACTACCCTTCTGTCCTATAGACAGAAGGGAGCCATTCCTGCCCCTATAGCAAGGAGAAATCCCTACTACATGGGGTATTACGTGGTAAGCCTTGGCTTCTGGTGTAGTGCTAGATTTTTGAGCTATTGCTCAATTTTCATGCAAGATCTGTCAAAAACCTTGTTTTTGAGAGATCTGAGCTTCGTCCCACCATGAGCTCTGATACCATATTAATCTGTCACAGTAATCTAAGGACTAAAACACAGTCTCATCAAATATTAATAACAATAAGGCATGAAAATTGTGTAATAATGCTACAAAATGAGTAGCCACTCTGTATATTCACATAAAGAATGAGTAATACAATACAATGATAATGCCGCAAGCATGAATGACAAAGCAATTCGAATTCCCAAGGAGGTCATTCAAATTGAATGAGTGAGTCTAGCTTAACTGAATGTAAGCCACAGTCAACACTCAAGTTAACCACTGACTGAAACCCTAATTGACTCAACTGAGCCCTAAATGAAGTCGAAGTGCAATAAATGACCGATTCTAACTGAAAGTAGCTCAAACATTTGTCACTACAAGCCAACCAACAAATGGTAGTGCATCAATGACTTCAATGAACCCCAATGAGGTTAACTGAAGTGTAACTGACCATCAGAAGTGGTTGGAGACACCCCTGTTGACTCCAGCTCATTAAATAATCAATAAATAATCAATTTAATGAAGGAAGGAGCCTTCACTGCTCTATTTAATTGATTGTAACCATCAGTTAGAAATATGGGGCATTAATGACACTCAGATCACCCCCGGAGTGCTCCAGTTAGCCTCCCCGAATGTAGGAGAAGGCTAAGTTAGACTCCTTGAATGAAGGTAGGCATGGGTGTGATCTAGCTGATGTCATCTAGTGCTCCTCCGATGTCAGTTAAGTCAATAATAATTAGGATAATGGTTTAACTAGGCCAAATTTGACCAAAAAGAGAGTGTATGGTGGTAAATGTCTCCAACACACTCTCTATTTATACTAATTCTTGACTTGACAATAACTCACTAGGGCTGACTTCTCTAGGAGAGTCTAATAACCCTAGGGCCCCACAACTATGGGGACTTTAACCCTTGATCAATAGGAGGGTTACCCAAAATGAATTTACATGACTTGCTTACATTATTGAATCTCTCGATAGGAACATTGGGGCATGACATGACTCAAATACATTACAGACACTTCCTGGAATAAACATCGGGGTACAATACATAAAATATACAAGTGAATACATTCCGAAGTTACAATTACATCAACACTCCCTCTTAACTAGGAAGGTATTCTCTCGACACGATTTATCAGCACAAGTCTTCTTCTCTGTATCATCTGAATCATCGTCAAGTTCTCATCATCTTCATCTTCAAGTCATCTTCATCTACAAGTCATCTTCTTCTTCAAGTCATCTTCATTACTCGATCTGTATCATCACTCGATCTGGATCATCACTCAATCTGGATCATCTCTGGATCTGGATCATCATTGGATCTGGATCATCTCTGGATTTGGAACATCTCTTCTAGATCATCATCATAGGTGCTATCTCTTGATTCTTCTCTCCATAGGAAGTTCTACAGAGCCATTCCTTTTTCATGCTGGTTGTAGGCCTAGCCTCCTTGTAGGTCTTCTTCAGCACTTATATATGACCCTAAGTAAGAATGGCCCGCCCAGCACTTACATCTGACCATGCGAGGAAAAAATCCAACATACATGTCAGAAAGGCATGCCCAGTACTCACATCTGACCATGAGAGGAACCAATCCAGTCATATATGTTAGAAAGGCCCAGCACTCACATCTGAGCATGAGAGGAACCAATCCAGCATTCATGTTAGAAAGGCTCTGCACTTACATTCGACCATGCGAGGAACCAATCCAACCTACATGTTGAAAGGGCTCTACACTTACATTCGACCATGTGAGGAACCAATCCAACCTACATGTCAAAAGGGCTTTGCACTCACATCTGCCCATGTGAGGAACCAATCCAACATACATGTCAAAAGGGCTCTGCACTTACATTTGATCATGTGGGAACACATCCCACAGTCCAATCAGAATGGACCTACACTTATATCTGATCACGTAGGAACACATCCCACAGTCATATCAGAATGGACCTCAACTCTAGGATGAGTATTCCTGGTAACTGACTAGGTGCCTCCATTTAGAGAATGGCATTCAGCACTTATATCTAATCATGTAGAAACCAATCCTATAGTCACATCAGAATTGCTCAGCAGTTATGTCTGACATGTGAGGAACCAATCCTCTCATCATGATAGAATGGCTTAGACCTTACATCTGACCATGGAAGGAACCAATCCTCTCACCATGTCAGAATGGCTCATGGAATCATCACTTCCCCTTGGAAGGAACCTCGATCTGGAGAACACCAAGCTTCTCCCTGAAGTACTCAAACTTCACTCTGGCTAATGACTTCGTCAACACATCAGCTATCTGTTCATCCGTCGCAACATACTAGAGGTTCATTGCTCCTCTTTGCACCATATCCCTGATATAGTGATATTTGATCTCGATATGCTTTGACTTGTCATGGAACACCGAGTTCTCTGAAAACTTCACATAACTCTAGTTGTCGCAATATATACAAGTAGCATCTAACTGGAGATCAAATAAATTAAACAGTAGCTTCCTCATCCATACTGCCTCAAAACTAGCTAAACAAGCTGCGACATACTCTACTTTAGCTGTACTCAGTGCCACGCAAGACTATTATCTACTAAACCAAGAGATCACACCTGATCCCATGCCAAAGAAACACCCTAAGGTGCTCTTTCTATTGATGGAAGCACCTGCCCAATCTGAATCAACATAACCTTCTAGGTTAATCTTCTGATCAGCCTTATATTTGAGCCCATAGTCAACTATACCACTCAGGTGCCTCAGAATATGCTTTGCAGCAATCAAGTGAACATGTCTTGGATTCATCAGGAATTAGCTCAAGGTGTTCATAGCAAAGCAAATGTCTGGTCTTGTATTCATCAGGTACATCAAGGGCCCAATCATCTAACGATACATCATAGCATCAACCGTCTCTGATGACACATCACTTAGAAGCTTCAGATTCGATGCCATGGGCGTGGTCATGGCATTGCAGTCCATCATCCCGAATCTCTTCAGGATCTCTACTGCATAATTCCCTTGTCCGAGGGAGATTCCATCCGCATTCTGCCACACCTCCGTGCCTAGAAAATAGTGCATCATACCCAAGCCCTTCATTTCAAACTCGGCAGTAAGATTCCTCTTTGTATCAGTAATCAACCCATCTCCACCTGTTACAAATAGGTCATCTACATATAGTAGGAGTATCACTGGGTTCCCTTCTTCAACCTTGTAGTAAAGGTTGGAATCTGCTTTACTTTTGGTAAATCCCAAATTGGATAGAAAGCCATCAATTCTACCATACCATTACTTGGGTGCCTATTTAAAACCATACAGGGCTTTCTTCAACTTACACACATGAGACTCCCTGTCATGTGTCTCAAAACTGAGTGGTTGCTCCATATACACTTCCTCTTCCACTACACCATTCAAGAAAGAAGTCTTAACATCCATCTGGTGTATCTTCCATTTCATCACTGCAGCCAAAGAAAGTACTGATCTGATGGAAGTGTATCTGGCTACAGGTGCAAAAGTTTCTTCATAATCTATTCCTTCTTTCTGGGAGAAACCACGAGCCACAAATCTTGCTTTATATTTTTCTATGCTACCATCTACAGCATGATTGATCTTGTAGATCCATTTGGAAGTTACAACAGACTTCCCTTCTGGTCTTGGGACAATATTCCAAACATCATTCTTCATGATCAATTGATACTCTTTTATCATAGGATATTTCTAATGCTTCTTCATAGTTGGAAGGTTCTTTATCGATGAAGTCACATAATAAGGCTACATACCCAGAGCATGACCTGGTTCTTTTTCTTTCTCTGATATTTTCTTTTGGAGCCCCATATCTTTCTGCACCTTGGATAGATTCTTGTACCCAAGCATGTTTCCTCTTGTGAGGATTCTTCTCCTGAGGTGGATCTACAGGTTCTTGAGGTTCTTCTAATTCTCGATCTTCTTCTTGAATTTCTTTGTTCATGGTTGTGTCCTGTATTCTGGGTGCTATTGTTTCTTCAAGTTCTTCAGCAGGTCTCTTTCTGGATTTTTTGTAAGCTGAATCTTCATCAAATGTTACATCCCTACTTATGTCGATCTTCTTGAATCCCAGGAAGTATATTCTGTAAGCCTTCGAGCTTTCAGAGTATCCCACAAATATACCCTTATTTCTTGAAGGATATAACTTTGTCCTCTTTTCTTTCAGAATATGTATGTACACTGGACAGCCGAATATTTTGAAATGGATGAATTCTAGTTTCTTGCTGGAGAAGAATTCTTCAGGTGTTTTTTTCTCGATTACTTTATGCGGAGTACGGTTCTGTACATACACAGTTTTTCTAGCAGCTTCTTCCCATAGATGCATAGGAATATCTTGATCATGGAGCATTGCCCTTGCAGCGTCCATAATTGTTCTATTCTTTCTTTCTACAACCCCATTCTGTTGTGGATTATATGGAGTGGTTAACTCCCTCTTAATCCCTGAATCCCTACATAATGCTTTGAATTCATTTGATGTGAATTCTCCACCATTATATGATCGAAAGGTTTTGATCTTCTTTTCTGTATGGTTGTCGATCAAGGCTTTGAATTACTTGAACTTATTGAATACTTCATCTTTGTTCTTCAAGAAGTATATCCATGTCTTCCTCTAAAAATCATCAATAAAAGAAACATAGTATACATACCTGCTTAATGAAATGGATGACATCGGACTGCATACATCGGAGTGAATGATTTCCAAGATTCCTTTTGCTTTGCTTTCGCTACTTGGAAATGTCTTCTTTGTGTTCTTTCCTTTCGCACATCCTTTGCAAACTCCTTCATGTTTTGTCTGCATTTCTGGAAGTCCTTCAATAGCTTTTCTTGGAAGTGGTAGTGCTCTGTAGTGTACATGTGAAAGCCTTCTATGCCAAATTTCATTTGGCTCTACTGATTCATGAACCAAAGCTTGTTCTGGTTGGCCCTTCAATTTGTATAATCCTCCCTCTTGTTCTCCAATTACTATTTCATCCTCAATAGTCTTTTTTTTTGCCACATGAGGACTTGGCCATCTACAAATGGAACCCTCATGCCTTTTTCATCCAATGCCTATATGGAGAGAAGATTCTTCTTTAGTACTGGTACAAACAATACATCCTTCATTTTCATAGACTTTCCAGAGTCTAGCTTGTAGGAGGATTCACCACTACCTTTTATGGGATATTGGTAGTCATCCCCAAGTTTCACCTTATGGGGTGAAGTATGTTCGAATAGTTTCTCAAAATATTACTTGAATCCTGTCATGTGCTTGGAATCCCCACTGTCAATAAGCCAATCTTTGCTTCCATGTGTGACATTTCCCATGAGAGCAGAGATCAGAACATATTGTTCATCACTTGAAGAGTCTCCACTTTCTTATTTGACTCTCTTTCTAGGAGGATCATCATCCTCAGCAGTGTGAGCATGATGTCTTCATTTGGAGTTCTTCTTCTTCTTAGAACCAGTCTTATTCATGGGACAATTTCTAGCAAAGTGTCCTCTTTCATCACATGTATATCATCTGACTTTGGATATATCCTTGTTTTTTCTTACAGAATTATCTTTTTGGTGAGAATGCTTACCTTGGTGGTGATGATTGTCCCTTCTTCTTTTCATGGAGTGTACTATGAGAGATTGATATTCATTTCCCATATTTTCTTCTTGAGCTACTATTCGAACTTCTTCTTGTGAGCATTCTTCCCATAGCCTACTGAACTTGATTAGCTTCTTTCTAGCATAGATTCATTGGAAGAAATAATCCCATGATCTAGGGATACCATTCAAGGTGGTCATCACAATTTATACATTCTCCACTTCTTCATCCACTGCTTCAAGTTGTTCTTTGATCTGGGATACCCTTGTAAAGTATGACTATATGGTCTCCTCATTCTGGATCTTTACATTCTTCAACCGGTTCCTCAAAGTCATTGTCCAGTTTATGTTCTTCCCTTCAAATAGTTTGGTTAGGGCATCAAACATAGCTTTAGGTGTCTTTAGGGAGGACACATGTGGTATGAGGTGATCCTTGATTGAATCAGCAATAATCCTCTTAGCCATGACCAATTTCTTCTTGTGTAAGGCCTTACCCTCATCTTCCCTTGGAACTGGAACCTCTTCATTGATGTAAGAGTCCAACTCATTTTCTTCCAGGACCAGGGAGATTCGATACTTCCAAGCTCGAAATTTATCATCTCCCTCAAGATTTTCATCAAGATTGGTATGTTGATACATCTTAACAGAGAACATCAAATTGAAATACAAAATATTTATATCTTACCAGGTCAAGATGTCGAAACTGCTTCTGGAGTTGAATTTCTACAGTGCTGGTTCAGGAGCAGATTAGGGTTTGACTTTCCCAGAGTTCTACCCAACCAAAAAATTTGATCTTGATCTCTAAACTTCAATTTTGAGGAGGAGATCAATCCATTCCTAGGATCAATAAAAAATTCCACTTCTATGGAAATCCCTAATTTCTGACAAAAGTGTCGAGTCAAAAACTGAAAATGCTCGAAATCAGATTCTGCTTCGATATAAAGATGCGCCCTAGAGAGGAGAGTCATCCCAACCTTCTTTTGCTGAAAATATGTGGAGAGAGATCCAAAAAGTAGGAAGTCCTAGTTTCCACAGCTGCACAGTGTCTTCTTCTTAGGTTAGCTCTGATTCCATGTTAGATTTTTATCATCAAGCTAGAATTATCTTAGGATCTTTAACTGAGAGAATAACAAGCACAACAATCACACATAAGAGACAATGGACACAAATATTTTCCTCGAGGAAACTGTAAAGGATAAAACCCCACAACTTCCTTAGAGATAGAATCAACACCAAAAGTAAAACCCCAAAAAAAGTAAGATGATCTCCCGACAACAGTAGTATCTCTCTCTCTTGTCCCAAGAACTTCTTCTCTCTCAGTTATGTGCTACAACTGAGTGTGAGTGAGTGTGTGATAAATAGAGAGGCTCACTCTCTATTTATACTAATTCTTGACTTTACAATAACTCACTAGGTCTAAATTCTCTAGGAGAGTCTAATAACCATAGGGCCCCACAACTGCGGGGAATTTAACCCTTGATCAATAGAAGGGTTACCCACAATGACTTTACATGACTTGTTTACATTATTGATGTTATAGCGG
>LPNX011224533.1:2526-78977 GCA_001517045.1 Pseudotsuga menziesii | reverse complement strand
AGATTGTTTATTTCTATTGCATATTGGAGAAGATTGATTTCTGGAGTCTAGCTGTCTGTTGTGGTACCCCAAGCCATAGGAATTTCTCTCCGTAACAATTGAATCTCCTTATAGGAACATCGAGGCATGACATGACTCAAATACATTACAGACACTTCTCGGAATAAACATCGGGGTACAATACATAAAATATACAAGTGAATACATTTCGAATTTACAATTACATCAACACTAAGAAGAGGCCAACAAAATTGCATTCATCCTAGAGAGGGTTACCAACAATCACAACCTAGCATATAAAGGAAAAAAAACACCGTTTAATCTCAGAAGGTCATGACCCAATAGGAGATACACCAAAAACAGTCACAACCAAGTCTTCGAAGGACATACAGTCCATGGGTCAGCTACAGAGGGTCACGACCGATCACAACTCATGTGCTAGTAGAGAATGGAGCACAAAAAACAACCATTAAACATAGATTTGGAAACCCAGAGATGAAGCAACGAATACCTAACAATATCTATAAAAACATTGACTTCAAACAAAAGAAAAGAACAGAGATGAGATGTGTCTTCTTGGATGATATTATAATGAAAGACGATACTTGTAATGATCAATTGAAAGGATATATAGAAGGGTTCTTCACAAGTGGATAAGCATTAGTAGAGACTAAATATGCTCATAGACATCACTCAACATAATCTGTGAAAAACACAACCACAAATTCAAAGTAGGATGCATATGCCTCATCAAAGACTACATAGATCCTTTTGAATATCATCAAGATATGTGTACACAGAACATATAACAAGGAAAAACTTTATTAACATATAATTGTGTACAAAAATTTGCTAAATCCAATTTCACAATGGCCAAGGGTTTGTCGCATGATTAATTGAATCTAATAAAGGCAAAAATAGATATTTCATTCACCAAGAAACAAAAATTCACCCAAACCAGATATTATGAGGGCATTGAATATTCAATACTACTAAGGAAAAAAACAAATAGTGAAATTCATCGAATTGTGGAGGAACTCACTATCCAAGCATTGTAAGCATAAAAATGTAAGCACCACCATCCATCCAATTCCATAACCACAAGGAAAATGCTAGCAATGACAAGGTGAGGAAAAAAAGGACAAGATGAAGGGCATGATAATCACAAATAGGACGTTTGGAAGAAGAAACACAAAGGTCAAGGTACACATACTAGACAGCATAGTACCAACCAAGGACTTCACAAAGGATGGAATTGAATAACCAATCAAGAGTGACGACTATGGGCCTGTAAACAAAGCAAAAACATGTACTTAAAAATAAAACATTGGTTGAAACCATGCATAGGGTTGAATGCCATTATGCATGTTAAAACGCTTAAACAATCCTAGTTGCATGGTTCGACAAGGATAGATTTATAAAGAGTTTAAAAAGGAAAAGTAGAGATGCTATTAGAGCTTCAAGAGGGTAGTAACAAAGCTTAGGAGGAGCTAAGTCAGGTAAACAAACAACTGAGATGATTAATTAACAACAACGATCCTATCCAATTCACGAAGAAGAGTAGTAATGCAACAATACTACCAAAGGAGGCCATCACAATCTAATTAAGAACCACCGACCCCAATCAAAACCAAAAACCCATACACATATGATAAACTAAAATGCCAAGGGCCCATCAACATCCCATCATTGACATACCACATCCCAACAAAATCCACCAATCCACAGTAAACTTGAATGGAAAAAAGGTGCAAACATTATATAGTCCAAATCCATCAACCTTGAACCCCAAATAAATATGATTTTTGTGTTACTTGCAGACTGTGTTGTGAAGGTAAAAATGCCAAAAAAATCCACTTCCATTTATAACCTAACCTAGAAATTTATACCGACATATATTAATCATTTGTTTGTCAATGTGTAGGTCCTAGAGGGTGACATAGAGGGGAATGCACAACAAGCTGAGAAAAGGGAGGGTTTCCATTGTAAGGGAAGCCCTTAAGGGTGAAAGGGGAGGCTTCCACCGTAAGGGGAGCCTCAATTCTAGACACATCACACATGCATATGATCACACACACTCATGCACACACCCCATATTACATCGTTTCAAAACCCAAGTTCATCCATTTACATCGTTGCAAAACTATTTGGCCAATGGGAAAAAAAACTATTACAACCATTTATAAATTGGATGATGACGATTTTCCAAAAAACCATGGATTTCACCGTATATTAAAAAAAACTAGGGCTTTCATCGCAAATTCAAACAAATTAGGGATTTCAGTGTAAATTCAAACAATTTAGGGTTTTCAAACAAATTAGGGATCCTAATGCTTACCTATTTGTCCATGAGAACCACGAACCATGAACACTGTGCTCCAACCGTTAAATGTGAACCGTGAGCTCCAACTAGTGAGTTATAACTGTGAAATATGAATCGTGAGATCTAACCAATGAGCTGCAACCGTGAAATGTGAACTATGAGCTCAAACCATGAGGTCCAAGTGTGAAATGTGAACCGTTAGCTCCAACCCGTGACCTCCAACCGTGACATTTGAACTGTGAAATCCAATTAGTCAGTTGTAATTGCAATCGTGAAATCTGAACCGTGAACTCCAACTAGTTACCTGCAATCGTGAAATGTGAACAGTGAAATGGTAAACGTTGGTAGTCAAACAATAATGGTAAATGATATATATATCCTAATATATAATGCTAATACTAATAATATATGAGCAAAATATGATGCAAAACTTTATATATTGAATACATTTTTTATAATATTTTTTAAACAATTATAAATGTAAACATATAAGTAAAAATAATGATGACTACGATGATGATAATGATGATGACAATGTTATTGATGACGACGATGACAACGATGACGATGACGATGATGACGACGATGCTGATGATAATGATGATGATGATGATGATGATGATGATATTAATGATGACTATGATGGTAATGGTGACGAAATGATGACGATAAAGACAATGAGGATGAGGATGATGATGATGACGATGATGAGGACCATAATGGCAATGAGGATGGTGACAATGAGGATATTAATGAAAATTATGAATATTTCAACGATGGGGATGATGATGATGATAACGAAGATGACGATGAGGATGATGATGATGTCGATGAATACGACGACGACAATAATGAAAATGAGGATGATGATGATGACTATGAAGATGGTGATGGCAATGATGAAGACGACGATGATAATGATGACAGTGATGATGATGATGATGATGAGGATGATGATCATGATGACAATGTTTATGATAATGATAACACCGACGATGATGATGAAAATGAGGATGATGATGATGGTGATGATGATGGTGATGATGATGGTAATGATTATGATGATGATAATGGTGAGGATGATGATGACAATAAAGACAATGAGTATGATGATGATGATGATGATGATGATAATGACTATGAGGACAAGGATGATGATGGCGACGATGATGACGATGATGAGGATGAAAATGAGGATGACTATGACTGATCGGTTTAAGGGAAATCAGAAGGGAAAAAACAACACCAACTTTCCCCCTAGGAAGGACCTGTGGTATGAATTATCTCGATCCATTTTTATGAGTTGGTGAAACCTTTTTATTTTAAATTTTAATTAGAATCAAGTGAAACCAACCAGTGATAAATTGAACACAAGAATAATTACACATTTCCAGCTACTTAAAAAGTGGACATCACAACTTTATTTTTCATACTGTTATTTGATGCAAGTAACACTATTTTTCTCCTTCAACATATCCGATTACATTACACTAATAACGCATAACCCAAAACACCTAATCTTATGGTGTTTTTCTTATTATTGTTCTCTACACTGATTACTGCCTCAATTTTACATGGACACATAAATTGAACAATACTTTCCATGGAAAAAATTTAAACTCCGCCCCTTAACTATTTACTAGGTCACATTCAATATGAATTTTTTATGGAACCGGGGGATAAATTTCCTAGTTACTGTTGTACAGAAGAAATATCTATTCATAAAATGATCTTATTTTGCTCATTAGCTATGAATGAGTTTTTCTTTTTATCATATAGATGCATTTCTACAATATTTCAAACCGCCATGTTGGAATGCTTGATCCTTGGAACCACCTCTATTCATATATCATGATTTTCTTCTAGCACATTCAACATGAAATTCATCATAAGCTTACCTCCCACTCTTCATGGGTTACACACATCAATAACTTAGCTTATTTCTAGCACAAACTCTGTATTTCATCAATAACTATGTTGTGGTTTTCTTAGTGCATAAAAATTTAAAGCTCAAATGTATGCACAATTTGAATATCAATCCAATGTCAATTTTATAAGCATTCATCACAATATGCACCCAATTTTTAGAATCGAATACCCCAAACATAATAAAATAACCTCTGATATGTTGTGCATGAACTTACGCATTCTTTCAAACCAATTGACAAATTATTCATGACGAAAATGATGACGATAATGATGATGATGATGATAATGGTGCCGATGATGATGCCGATAATGAAAATGAGGATGAGAATTATGATGGAGATGTTGATGTTGATGATGATGACGATGATGATGATAATGACGATGAGGATGAGGATCATGATGACAATGAGGGTGGTGACGATGGGGATGATGACGATGATGAATACGACAATGATGGGAATGATGGAGATGATTACGAAGATGATGATGAGGATGATGACGATGATGATGGAGTGTTGGATGTCTTTAGGTAGCTTGGTAACATCCTCACATGGAGGTAGGTTGCTTTCAAATTGTCTATGTTGTCTAAGTAGGTTGAAATTTATAATATTGTTTTTAATGTGTTATTTTGATTTAGCATTTTACATATAGTAGTAAAAGTAAGTTATGTTTGCCAAATTAAGTTATATTAGACATTAGTGTAAAATAAAATTGATTAAATAATCAAATATATATTATAACTTTTACTTTTTTAACGATTTACACAATGTTAATATTGAATTTTAATTTTAAAAGTAAAAGTAAAATGTATTATTTAACAAATTAAATAATTAATACTTAATATATAATTGAAACTATCATCAAACTATAATTATAGTATATTAAATCATATACCAAATATTATAATTTTTTTTGGTAACTTCACTATCACAATACAATACAAATATTACAAATATTTTTTTTATTTCACTATTACAATATGATACTAATATTAATTTTTTTGGTATATAAATTTACTATCACAATATGATACATTGAAACTTATATTGAATATTTTTTTAAACAATTATAGTAAAGTGATATAGTTTCTAAAAATAATTATCGTCAGATATCCAACAAAATTAGGATATTGACTGTTGTAATCTGATCGTCGGTAATATGAAAAAAAAGTCTAAAATATGATGACTATAGTTGGTAATACGACGACATTCATCTGACTATTGATGATCGTCAGATATTCGACAAAAACTAGATAAAATTAAAAAGAAAAAAAATCGTAATTAAAAAGGTGAAATTCGACTACATGGTCAATTTCGTCAGATTGTGTCAGATTTTCTCGTCGAATTTGGGTTCAAATCTTGTTGTGTGTCCTCCTCCACCAAAAAACGAAACAAAAAAACCCGACGCGAACAAAATCAAAAGGAGATATGGAGATGAGCAAGTGTCTGTCACTAATAATCATTTGAGACATGCAAGCTCATGTCACTAGTAATCATTAGAGATGCGCAAGTGTCTGTCACCAATAATCATTATCTAGTTGACCATCGCCAATGGAAAAGAACAACAATGACATATATTTAATGACTATCATCATAACCTCATTGGAGATGGGCAACAAAGGACCATCACCATTTCGATTCAAATTAATTTAAAAAAATGTTACAAATCTTCAATGATAGTCACCAAAGTTTCATTAATGGTGGCAGTCACAACTAAACTTCATCGTTAATTTAGGAAATGGTGACGTGCATAGAATTAAATGTTACCATTTAATTTTTCATTGGTGATGGTCACAAAATTAAACATCATCGTTAATTTACGGAATGGTGTCGCGTAGAGAATTAAATGTTAGGTCTAATTCAAAATTTAAAGTGAATTTTTGGGGCTTTGAACTTTTTGTCTATTTGAGTGTGAGTTTAGAAGTGACTTTGTGGTGCATCCTCGGAGGGTTATACAACAAATCTAACACACTACAATACTACAACAACAAAGAACACATCCTCTTTAAAGAAATAATTCCAAACACTCTTCCAAACATAGAAAAGACAATTAAAATTTCTCTCATTAAGCTATTACAATTTACTCAGAAAACAATAGATTACATGGAAATTATTAAAAAACGATAGATTACATGGAAATTACAGAGTTCGAGAGGAACACTTGATTCATAGAAAACTTAAAAATCCCCCTGCTCTCTATCTTAGGTAGGGTTTATAATTTATTAAGCAAAATTTGAATTCAAAAAAATCACCCCCTCTCGAATGCTCTTCCTACTCTTTCCTTCCATGTTCTTCCTCTCTTCTCTTATCTCTGCTTTGTCTTCTCTTCTTATTCCCTGAAATTTCTTGGCGGTAGTTTCAATCGTTTCCTTCCCTGCTCCAAAAATTGGTTCCTGCATTTATTTTGGTCATCAATAGCTTATATGGTGAATCATTCCCCATTGAATAATTTTGAATTTGAGTCTTGTTGAAATTAAAACAATGGGATGACTAATCTCCAAAAGGGTGCCACAAAACTCTCCACATTCATGGAAAAAAAATATCAAAATCCCTCCTAACAATCCACGCTAACCATTTTTCTAAATGACATTAAAATAAAATAAAAGAATTTTCAATCAAATCAAAACATTTGGCGCTTAATCAGTTCAATGATCCAAGCTGTTGACACATTGTTTCCTGTGCGTGCACCCAAAACACATGAATTTTCCTTCAACAGTGTTGATTATCCTAGGATCTAATCTCAATTGTCAGTGGAACTCCCCAATCGTGAACATACCCACGACTCTCCCTTATCGTGAATGATTGGGATTAACTGTGGGCCATCACCTCAAGGAAAGTCTGAACCGTCCATGATAGCTGATTGAAGGAAACTGAAACCATGAAGTTGTGTACTGGTGACAGTCTAGATTGAGTCTTGCAATAGATGCAAAGTAAATTGTATATGTTTGTGATATTGAATGAAGAAAAAACAAGTCCGATATGAGTTTGCGTCGTCAACAATCCAGATTAAAAGTGCAATAAGAAGAAATCAGATCTCAATCATTGGCGGTAGTTAGATAGAAAATTAAAGCATATAAGAGAGATATCACACCAACAGACTGATCGATATTTTTAAAAATATCTACACCATTTACAGACAATCATACCTTCACCGAAAAAGTAATATTTCTGGGGAGAACTCAACACTGACTTAAATCTCCATAAAAAAGTAAGTTAGAGAGTTCATCAAGATATGTCCTTATGTCCATATGCAATTATTATCATGATATGTAAGCTCATAGTAAGCTAAATTCTAGACAATTTCCACCAACTATCCAACCAAATCTTAGACTATAAGTTACCCTAATCCATAAAAGTTGTCAGTCATGATCCTGACACTTTAACGACCATTAGTGAAGAATTTAAGGATATGAAAATATTAAAATTTTCAAAAATAGCAAAAGAAAAACTCACAGTTTATATCTCTAAACTATTAAGAGAATTATAACTAAACATTTACCAATTTATATGCTTCTAAGTTAAGGCGTGCAAGATATCGACAAATACATTCAAGGCTCTACTTGAGACAATTGCAATGTATCCAAGTAAGTAAAAATTTTCATATTTTGAGTTCGATAATCACCTGTAATGGTTGTGTAGTTCCTCAAAATATCAATTACTAATTTCTTGATATCCTCAGTATCTTCTATCTTCGTATATTTCCCCCTTTTTATTGCTTAAAATAAAGTGTGATTCGGTGGTGCCACAAAAACCTTAAAATGCATAGGAAGAAGGATGCTCCGTCTCAGTCGTCCTCTTCCATAGCCATTTCAAACCGATCCGACCTTTTTGAAATGTATTCAACTTGTTTACCATATTCTATAGACCGGTGGGATGAGGTTGGTCCTCGTTGTAGCAAAATATCAAAAAAAAATATGATAGTATTAACCCTCAGGAAACTTCAATATGTTCAAGGAAAATCACCCAAAATAGCTATATTTTTAGCGTCCCAATTGGCCTAGTATTTAGTCCCTGATTTTTTTCCATTTCCTAAATTCATTCAGTTATGCGACAGTTATTAGTGCAAAGGAAATCATCGAGGCCAACAATGGAAGAATCCTCTTCGTCATTTCTCCTAAATCCATTGCAAACATGTTGGGAACTACAAATGACGAGACTCGGTTTTCCCTATAAAAACAAGCTGAATATTATGCAAAGAAAGATCCCTCTCAAAAATAGAATATATAAAGAAGCCTGGTATTTGTACCAAATGAGCAAACACATCATCTTGATCCCTAGATATGAGCCAACTTGTCTCCATGGAACCAACAAAGTCTCTCTTCCTTTACCATCATACTAGGTAAATATTCTGATTAGAAGATTGATGGAGGAATGGAAACTTTTGTTTATAGATATAATAATGATGAACTTTCCAATCTAAATTATGAAAAATCCATGGAAGTAGAGATAAAAAACTAGTTAGCAGCGTTTTAAGAAATTGGGGTTTTTAGATATTATTCCTACCTAGTTTACTTGTTTATTTTCTATGAATATCACCATTTTGAGAACCTTGAATTATGCAAAGTTAAGGATGGAAGACCAAACAGAGAGTATGATTGGTTTCCTTCTATAAAACAAGGAGAATGAAAGCATGTCTCCTGGATACGATTTGTATCCATATTTATGTATGAAGCATTTACTTTAATTCAAGGAACCAAAACGCATGTCTCAAGAAATTAGGTTGTATATGTAGCTTGGAGAAGCTATGAAAATAGGCGATTGGTACCTTGAAGAAGAGTACATAGTGATCAGGTTGTATGGAACTGAATCACCTCCTTAAAAATTACCCAAACTCCTTACCCCGAGGAATTTTTCCCTTGAATGTGTAAGTCAAATGATAAAGGTAGAAATCCTCGTTTTTTGCAAGATAAGAAGAAGGGCAGAACTCAATTCCCAATATCAATGGGAGGATCTGCTATTAATCATTAGAGAGGTATTACGATAATTGTACAAATCATTATATATATTGTGCTACGTATGGAATCGACATGCAAATATGAACCACTTTTCATTATAGTTCAAGATAAGAGGAGAATAATGGTAAACCCAAAATATCACGAGCCTAGACCCGAAATAGAAAATATAGAAAATAAATAATCTTTTGAATAAGTACAAAAAATATTCAAGAAGAAAAAATCCTGCTGAAGTGATCACACGAGCATTTTTTGTTCTTGTTCCTTAGCGCTTTGAAGTGCCACCTTATTACACCTTCTACATACCTGAAGGGGAAGTAGTCTCCATGGATGAATTAAAATTCATTACTCCTTTACAAAATATGAGTGATGAGTACATTGCAGTACAAGGTACAAAATATCAGAATAGGAGGGGATCCTGGTGGGGGATACAAAAATATTTACATAAAACAAATATCCCTTATCAACATATACTCGAATATCAACAATTTGATGAATTATATGAGGCATATCATGTAGGTGATGAAAGTAAATATGTACCCTGGATAGGAAGTTGGGTTGAGAAAGAAGAAGAACAATCATGATCTCTTTTGAAAGTCGAATGTGGTAGTAAATGCAAAGAAATAGCAATGTTTAATGCTTCTTTTCTTCCAACCCCTGAAAAATAAGATCAATATCTGAAAACCAAGCCAATAATGTTATCCACGAGTTTGAATCTAGGAGAGGGATTGGGGAAGGAAGGAACATGGAGTACATAATTCTTTCAGCTCAAAAAGAGGTACAAAAGATTGGGTATAGGGGCTCATGTACATGAAACACATCAATGGTATCAAATGCACCAGGTGACATTTGACATAGAGATCTCTAAGAAAGCATAAGTCAGACTTGGTACACATAAAGATGAATATCCTAATATCCCTCCGAGGTGGGAAGATGATCAATCAGAAAAGGAATCACGAGATACAAACAATCAAACACCACTCATGCTAGATATTAGACATTCTAAACAAACTAAAGGTGTTTCAACAACAAGAGAAACCCCTAAATCAAAAGAAACTCTTGTCACAATTATTCAACATACTGTTCAATCCATGAGTGAGACAGGAAAAGAGTACGTATAAGGAACTTCTGAATATCGAAGATCTATTCTACGTTCACACATGAAAGATGCAATTTAGATATAATATGTCGCGACTAAATAGGCAGAATGCGAGGAGACAAGACATTCTATAGAATCTCCTAAAAGGAGATTAGAAGAACTTTACCTAGAAGAACTTCAAAAGAAAAATACTAAGGAAGAAGAATAAGAAATGGTTCATGGTAAGAAGCAAATAAATGGAGCTAGCATAATTTTATCTTCATAAGAGATTAATATCATTCAAGAAAGATCACAAAAAGAAGGTGTGGGCCTTACTAACCCTGATATTATTACTATTGATTCTAATGAATTATTGCCTGTAGAAAATGTAAAATATCCATGGGATCCTCTCCCCCATGCCACACTCCTTAAAATACCACAACAAATAAATAGGGTGGAGAGGTTGAGTCATTCAAAATTAGTAATCCTTTTATTTTCCTAGAGCAAGATCAAGAGAGAAGATCCAAGGATCCAAAAATATTCCTTATCACAAAATCACTGGATTCTCGGGCCAAGAACAATTTGATTCCATTACAGATGAATTCAAAATAATTATAATGGAATCCCCGATGTGAAAATCATAAAGAAATGTGTGACCCGGAGAATGGAAAATGTCTCAATTCACCATAGGCACATAAGAGCTACCCCATAAAGATCATATATCCTTGGTTGAAGGGTACAATAGTGTGGTGTACCATAAATATGCCAAAACTTATGTATATATGTATATGTACAAAGCAAAATCCGAAGCCTTGATGACTACCAATAATTTTCTAAGATCTAGAGTAAAAATTTTAGAGGGGAAAACTAAGAGATTAGAGAACGTTATAGCCAATATAACACCTATAACACAAGAATTAGCATAGGTAATGAATATTCTATATTTAAACGGTAAACCAATAAATGCATTGGAGAATATCAAAAGAGCCAAGCATTTCCATATACCCTTCAAGTAATGTCTCAAAACCAACAATTATAGGGTGAGCCTGAATTTCTCAGGGAAGAACATGCTTCTATACTAGCAAAAAAATAAGTCAATAAAAAAAGAATTAAAGAGCTCCAAAAGTAAGAAGGAAAATGTCAAGAACTTCAAAATAAGCTAGATGATGCAATAGCTTAGATCATAGCTTATGCAACAAGGATGTTTGAATATAAAAATAAATTATAGTTAACTCCTATTATACTCCAAGACACAAGTCCTATGGAAGACATTGATAAGTCGAGGAAAAGTTTAGAGTCCCTTATGGAAATTATCAGAATAAAATAGTTGTACATAAAAAAGATGAAAGCTTGAAGACACAAGGGGGTAAACTAGATACCTCACAATAGAAAGTGCATGATTTTAATAGACATATAGATGATAAGGATCAACAAGTGGTAGAATTATAGCGGAAATTGGACAAAGATACAAATTAGGCACTGGTGATAGAGGAAATGATGATGGTTAAACGATCCTTATTGACTCTCATATTTCAAGAACTACCTAAGTCCTGATCTTATATTGAGTTCATATTGAGTTACTATAAAAGAGCCTTAGAAGAAATTAATTATGTGGGAAAAAGTAATGCAAATGTAAAGGAAAAGTGTCAAATATCCAAGATAGCTAGATATGTATCAATACTTTGTCTCCAGAGCAGTTAAAATCCATGTAGATAAGTGTAATAACTAGATTTATCATTTGTATAGACAACAACATTGAGACATTGGACTCTATGATGACATTAGAAGAGGAATAGAAAGAATATGTGAATATGGTTAATCCCCTTTTAAGGATACTCATTGCCATGAGTCACGATGGACTTCCAACCCCTTGGAACAAGAAGAATAAGCTCCATTCAGTTGGCTTGTCCAAGCAAATGGTTAAAGACAATATGCTTGAATTGACTTCCATAACTCAATGAGCCACTCCCTAAAACCTAAAAGATCTATTTCATGAATTACACCCTGCACTTGTTTTCTATACACTACTGAAATAATTGTTGACCACCATAAAAGGCGTGGATTATATTGTAGTCTCAAACCTAGAGAAGGAATTTGGAATGCTAAAAAATAAATGTAACACACCCAACCTAGGTCATGGGTAGAGAAGGGCGCATGGGATATATTCAAGAGAAACATGGATGAATTATGATCTTAGCAAAACATATATGTTTATTTAAAATGGTTTGGTCATTTGGTAGTTAATTTAATTTTCTAGGTTAACTAGTTAAACCAAAACTTATTTAATTCAACTAGATATTTTCACATAGTTTCATGACATAGTTTTAAAACTAACTATAATCTTTAAACCTCAATGCATGACCTAATATGGGGATTCCATATACAACCATATGGAATTCCATACCAGTCCTAAAATGACTAATAAAAATTTAAATAAAGCATGGTACCAACATCTCAATTTGATCCATAATATTTGCACTAAAAGCTTACTCATAAAAAAATAAAATTTAAGCATTTCTTTATTGATAAAAAAATATATAAATACCATGGGAAATTATGATATGTGACATCCATATACATCCATATAGTTGTTGATGTATTTGTAACTTCGAAAGATATTCTAATGTATATTATCATTGTATGTTGTTGTACCCCATTGGATATGTGTTTTCCTCCTTGCGAGATGTCTTTATTGTGTGTAGACCTTGAGGTATAACCTCTATTTTAAGTTAGGGAAATAGTCCCTAGTGTAACATCATGTAATGTGTATTTGGAGTCTCTATAGGAGAAGTTGGCCCAGTTAGCGAGACAAGTAGGCCACAGTCGTGTATTTGGTCAGTCAAATGAAAGGTATAAATAGGGAGACACTCTCCCTCATTTATACGCACCTCACACTCACTCAAGTTCACATGAGAGAGAGAGACAAGAGATGAGAGATATGTAGCTACTAATTACTTCTTATTACTTGGATTGATCATATTATGACACAGTCTTTGTGACTGTACTATTATGAGAAAGTTTTCGGGGTTTTATCCTTTATGGTTTCCTAGGTAAAAATATTTGTGTCTTGTGTATCTTTGTACACTATGCATCTTGTTGTACCTGTTATTCTTTCAGACAAAGATCCTAATTAAGCTAATAAGATCTAGAAAAACTAACATGGTATCAGAACCCCTCTGAAAGAAGGAACTGTGTAGCTTCGGAAACTAGGGCTTCCTAGTTCAAGGTGTTCTCTCCACAAATCATCAAGAAAAGAGGGCTAGGATAAATCACCTTAGTAGGGCACATATTTTGGTGGAAGCACTTTCAGATTTGAAGAAGTTTCATTTTTGACCCTGTCACTGGTATCGAGAGAAACTAGGGCATCAAGTTTCAGATGCTTCCCACCTCAGTCTTCAGAAAGTGACCTTGCTGAGAAAATCGCCTCAAGGAGGCACATATTTCTATCCAAACAAAATTCCCAAACTCCAAGTTAGGAAATTAGGGTTTCTCTGACAAACCCTAGGTTATCGAGCTCTAGAACTGTTAAATTTTCATATGCTATACTAGATTCAATAGTATTCAATTCAAAATCATAGAAACATATCAAGAATCACCGATAGAAACACAATCACAATATAGACACAACATTTATCCTAGGAAACCCTCAAGGGGAAGAAAACCCAACAAAAACTTCCTCTGTATAAGATGTATAAAAGACAACCCAAAACAATTGTTCTCCTCCTTTTGTTCTGTCTCTCTTCCTCTCCTATGCACTACACAAGTGAGTGAGTCTATGTTCAAATAAGAACCACAACTCCTCTATTACACAATGAGTTAACTAACTTTTTCACTAGAAAAGTCGGCCCCAATAAACTTTCTAGGCCGACTTCACCTAGGAAGACTCAAAAAAATATATTATATTATTTATTAGGGTACTAAAGACCCGGCACAAGAGGGGGATTTACCTCATGACTCTATGATGAAAAAATACAATAGTAACAACTTGGCAAAGGAATAATAAAATATCCCTTGGGTTACATCAGTAAAATACATTTATAATATCCTTTGAAGTTATAATATTTCAACACACCCCCTTAACAAGAAGGTTATTCTACTGACAACATCATCACAGACTATCAGAGAACAAAGAGACAATTATAACAGTACATTGAGGTAATACATCTATACATCACTGGAATTTTTTCACAATGAGTAACTGGAACGGTTACTCTTAATCTTCTGCATCATATGATCACTTGATCCTTTTTGCAGCAACACTTCGATCTTTCGATCCTTCATAGTAGCACTTCGATATTCTCGATCCTTTGCAGCAACACTTTGATCTTCTTGATCCTTTGCAGAACCATTTCGATCTTCTCGATCCTTTGCAGCATCACTTCGATCTTCTCGATACTTGTAGTAGCACTTCTATCTTTTCGATCCTTTTGCAGCAGTACTTCGATCTTATTGACCCTTCCTTGCTGTACTTCGATCTACTTGATCCTTCACCACCATGCTACTTGCAGTGCACATGATCTATTTACGGGATGATCAATCCTGATCACTTTAGGACATAAGTCTAAGGACGATGCAATCCTCCATCAGCATGATCCATGAAATCGATCAGCTGAATCGTTTAGAACTAAATGTAGATCTCGACCACACCTAGTGCCAACCCTATCATCCTTGAGGACTCATCATAGACCATCCATACCACATAGGTTAGGACCACTCCCAAGTGAGTGTTATACTACGGTATCTACACTTGCGTGTAGGAATACTCTTCCAAGCCAGAGTATTGTCTGCAAAGCATATCTCGACCACATACACAATGTCAGCCCATCGTAGAACATCCATACCACATAGGTTAGGACCACTCCCAAGTGAATGTTATACTACGACATCCGTGAGGACTCATTATAGAGCATCCATACCACTGAAGTTAGGACCACTCCCAAGCGAGTGTTATTCTATGGAATCTACATATGAATGTAGGCATACTCTCCATACAAGAGTATAGTATGCAAGGTAGATCTCGACTGCATACACAATGCCAGTCCTTCATAATTGTCATCCATCATCGATGTCAGTCTCATCATTACTCCCCCTTTCCTGGGAAGTTTCATATTATAAACCTACCCCCCTTTGTCCAAGGAGGGTTCATTTCTTCGACCTGATATTCCTTTTCAAAGAAGGTCCATTTCTTCATCATTTGTAGTCCCATCACTTTTCCTCCTTTCGAGGAAAGTCCTTTCAAACTACACCAAGCTTGTCGCAGAAATATTCGAACTTCATTCGAGATAGAGGTTTGGTCAGTAAATCAACAACTTGCTCATCGGTACCCACATACTGGAGCTTGATGGCTACCTTTTATACCATATCCCTTACATAAAAATATCAGATTTCTATTTGCTTCTATTTTTCATGGAACACTGGATTCTCTGTCATCTTTATACAACTCTGGTTGTCACATAAAATTACTATGGTGTCTACCTCCATGTCAAATATTCCTGACATTAGCATTCGAAGCCATATCGCTTCACAACAAGTGGAGCAAGATGCAATGTACTCTGCTTCAACCGTGGCGAGAGAAATATTGGACTGTTTCTTACTAAACCATGAGATCATGGTGGATCCCAGACAATAACATCCAATTGAGGTTCTCTTTCTATATGTGGCACTTCATGCCCAATCTGAATTCGTATACCCATACAAATTGTAGTTATGATCTCTCCCATAGTATAGTCCTAGATCAATTGTACCCTTTAGGTACCTCATCACATTCTTTGCAACTATCAAGTGCACTCGTCTAGGTTTAACTAGATACGGAATCAAGGTGTTCACATCAAAGCATATATCTGGCCTTGTGTTTGTCAGATACATTCATGACCAAATAATATGTATATAGTGAGTCATGTACACTATCTTGGATGTCTCATGATACAACAACTTTAAGTTGGTGTCCATGGGCGTCGACATGGTTTTACAATCCAACAATTCACTTTTATTCTTCAAAAAGTGTATCCAAGTCTTTCTTGAATATGTTGATGTATTTGTAACTTCGGAATGTATTCACTTATTGTATTTCATTATACCCCGATGAAGATGTTTATTCCTCTGATCAGGAGAGTCATTAATATAATAAAGTCATGTAAATTCATTGAGGTTAACCCTCCGTTGTAAGTCGGGTAAATAGTCCCCACAATTGAGTTGAGGTTAACCCTTCATTGTAAGTCAGGGCAATAGTCCCCATAGTTGAGGGGTATTAGGGTTATTAGACTCTCCTAGTGAGGTTGGACCTGTAAGAGTAAAATTCAAGTGGAAAACAAGTATAAATAGAGAGTGAAACTCTCTATTTGCAAGATACACTCACTCAACTATAGCGCATGGGTGAGAGAAGAGGATCTCACAGAAGTGAGAGAGAGAACAACTGTCGGAGATCATATTTGTGTTTTTGGGTTTTACTTTTGCTATTGGTGATCATTCTATCTCTACGGAAGTTGTGAAGTTTTATCCTTTAGGGTTTCCCCAAGGAATACTCTTTGCGTCTCTTGTCTCTTGTGATTATTGGTGTGCATGATATTCTCTCAGATAAGATCCTACATCATATTGATTAAATGATAAAAATATAACATGGTATCAGAGCTAACCTGAGAAGAAGACACTGTGCAGCAGTAGAAGCTAGGGATTCTTACTTTTTGGGTCTCTCTCCACAGATAATCAGCAAAAGGAGGCTAAGATAACTCTCCATTGAAGGGCACATTTTTCTGTCGAAGCAGAATTTGATTTTGGGCATTTTTAGTTTTTGACCTGTCATTAATGCGAGAAATTAGGGATTTTCATAGAAGAGGAATTTTTGAGTGGGCCCAGCATAGGATTTATCTCCTCCTTAGAATATAAATTTAGATACCAAGATAGAAACTTTTGGTTGGGTAAAACTCCAGGAAATTCAAACCCTAATTTGACCCCAGACTAGAAAACCCTAAAAGACTAAAACTAGTCATTTTGGCGCATTCCATATATATCGATATTGGAAAAGGTTCAGGAGCTGAATCTTTTATAGGATGAATATAAATTCCTGATGTACCCTATGTAAAAGTTTCAGCCTCATATTCTCTATATTATGGGAGATATGATTCCTCCAAATCAGGGTTCCAGCCTCTCCCACGATTCATCCCTAAACAGGACACCTGCAAAAAATTGATATATCTCAGGATACGAAGGTCCAAATGAAATTTCGCAAGATGTTCTAGATAGGGAACAAACTGTAATTTTTGTGGTAAACGTTTCATAACCCGAAGGTGAAACAGTGACACATGGTAGTATGTACAAGTTCTCTATGCTGAACAGTCCTGAAATAAGTCACCTTGGGAAAAATCTCATGAGTCCCAATTGGTGAAACTAATTCTGATCAAACCTAAGAAAGTTTCCATTGGACTAGTGCAAAATCTTAATGATGTCATGGTAGATATGGAAGGCATCTAGAAAGTTTTCGTGCAGAGATATGGATGAATGTTGTATTGGCTAAAATAGTTACATGATTATATCTTTATGCATAAGAATTTTCCATTATGAATATGCTTTATGAAATGTTTCTAACCATACAACTAATGCATTTGACTTGTAGGAAAGATCGCGTACAATAGCCTACAAGAAAAGAAGGATGAGACTTGTTCTGAAGAACAAGTGACGACAGTTCAAGAAATAATCCAAAATGAAGAATAGTATGACGAGACTTCAAGAGGCCTCAGACACACTCTATTTATGTGACACTATTGAGCGACATCATTGATGCAGATCCTTCCAGCTATGAAGAAGTAGCCAAGAAGAAATGGAAGGAGAGTACCAATTCAAGAAGAATGATGTCTAGGATGCGGTATCTGCAAGTTCCATCATGCAATAGATGGAAACATCATGGGATACAAGAAAATATTCGTAGCATGAGGCTTCTCATAAAAAGAAGGAATAGACTACGAAGAGACATTAGCAACCACTGGAAATTAAGACACATGACAGGAAGACTCATGTGTGCAAATTAAAGAAGGCCTTGTATGAGCTCAGAAGGCACCCAAGGGATAACAAATACATGAGGAGCTTGAAGATCACCTAGAGTGATAAATATATTAACCTTTGCTACAAGGTTGAAGACGAAATCCTATAGAGGATGACAAGCTCATAGATGGGTAAGAGAAGAAATTTTGAAAAGGTTCAAGATAGAGGATATTGGTATCTAGTGACCCTAGATGGATACATAGAATATTAGTAGCAAAAGAAGCTACTTATCACTCCAGTACAAAATGTTTCAATACATATAGTGCAAAAGGAAGAGGGAGAACGATGCTCCACTTCAGAGGGAGTGACTATAAAATATCCTGAGGCTCGACATGGTATGACAGGATGGAAAACTTACTTATGACTATAGGATTTACTGAGAGTAAAGAGGATTCCAACCTTTACTTCAAGGTTGAAGGCAAAATACCAGTGATGCTCTTGTTATATGACCTGTTCGTGCCAGGAAAATAGGAACTCATTAGAGATCCAATAAGGAGACTTGCTGTCGAGTTCGAGATAAAGGACTTCGGTTTGATGCACTACTTTCTAGGTATGGAAGTGTGGCAGCATGCATATGGAATCTTCCTTGGACAAGGGAAGTATGCAGTACAGATCCTGAAAAGGTTTGGGATGATAGACTGCAAGGTCATGGCCACATCTATGGCATCGAACTTGAAGCTATCGAGTGATGCTTCATCAAAGACGGTTGATGCCACGATGTATCGTCAGATGATTGGTTCATTGATGTACCTGACGAATACGATACTTTATATTTGCTTTTCTGTGAACACATTGAGCTAGTTCCTGACAGATATGAGACATCACCTGATTGCTGCAAAGCATATTCTGAGGTACCTGAAGAGTACAGTTGACTATGGGCTCAAGTATGAAGCGAATCAGAAAATTAACCTAGAGGGTTATGTAGATTCAGATTGAGAAGACAGTGCCATTGATAGGAAGAGCACTTAGGGGTGCTGCTTTAGTATGAGATTAGGTGTGATCTCTTGGTTTAGCATGAAGGAATTTTGCATGGCACTGAGAATAGTCGAGGAAAAATATGTTGCCACTTGCTTGGCTATTTGGGAGGTAGTATGTTTCTTTTGAAAAATACTATTTGATTTGATTGATCTAACTTGCATTTTTGTATGATGCAACGAGGAGCAGTGAAGCTTCGGTATGTGATACAGATCGAGATATCTTGAAAGAGGGAGTTCTAGAATAGCTGGTGAGATAGGTTGTCTGAGCATAAAATCCTGGTGAAGCTCGTAGGATTCTCAGATGTAACCAATCATGTAGGTTGTCCTCAGATGTAATTAGTCCTAGCGAAGCTCACAGGATATCCCTGGATGTAATCAACCCTGATGTAATTCAATGCTAGAAATAGTTGAAATGAAGTTTGAGTACTTCTGGGAGAAGCTTGGTTTTCTCCAGATCAAGGTTCCTTCGAAGGATAAGTGATGAGTCCAAGATCCTTTCTGACATGGTGGTAGGATTGGTTCCTCCCATGGTCAGATGTAAGTGTTATGTCCTTCTGACATGGTGGTAGGATTGGTTCTTCCCATGGTCAGACGTAAGTGTTGTGACCTTCTAACATGGTGGTAGGATTGGTTCCTCCCATGGTCGGATATAAGTGTTGAGACCTACAACCAACATGAAAAAGGGTTGGCTCTGTAGAGGAAGACCTTGCAGAGGGCAAGGCCTACAACTAGTATGAAAAAGGGTTGGATCTGTAGAACTACAACCAACCTGAAAAAGGGATGGCTCTGTAGAGGAAGACCTTGCATAGGGAAAGGCCTACAACCAACACGAAAAAGGGTTGGCTCTGTAGAGGAATACCTTGCAGAGGGAAAGGCCTACAACTAGCATGAAAAAGGGCTGGCACCATATAAATACAACCATCATGAAAAAGGGATGGCTCTATATAGGAAGACCTTGCAGAGGGAAAGGCCTACAACCAACATGAAAAAGGGTTGGCTCTGTATATGGAGAACTACATCCAGCATGAAAAAGGAATGGCTCTATCGATTTACATCCATCATGAAAAAGGACTGGCTCTATCGATGAATACCTACATGGAGGCTAGGCCTACAACCAACATGAAAAAGGGTTAGCTCTATAGAACTTCCTATGATGAGTAGAATTGAGAGATACCACCATTTTCTCAAGATAGCAGGATCAATGATGATGATGATATAGTTATGATACAACTTTGATGATGATCCAATGATGATGATGATTCGGTGATGATGATGATCCAGTGATGAAGACTTGTGTTGATGAACTGTGTCAAGAGAATACCTTCCTAGTTAAGAGGGAGTGTTGATGTATTTGTAACTTAGGAATGTATTTACTTATTGTATTTCATTATACCCCGATGGAGATGTTTATTCCTCTGATCGGGAGAGTCATGAATATAATAAAGTCATGTAAATTCATTGAGTTTAACCCTCCATTGTAAGTCGGGGAAATAGTCCCCACAATTGACTTGAGGTTAACCCTCCATTATAAGTCGGGGAAATAGTCCCCATAGTTGAGGGGTATTAGGGTTATTAGACTCTGCTAGTGAGGTCGGCCCTGTAAGAGTAAAATTCAAGTGGAAAACAAGTATAAATAGACAGTGAGACTCTCTATTTGCAAGATACACTCACTCAACTATAGTGCATGAGTGAGAGAAGAGGAGCTCGCACAAGTGAGAGAGAGAATAGCTGTCGGAGAATATCTTTGTGTTTTTGTGTTTTACTTTTTCTATTGGTGCTCATTCTATCTCTAAGGAAGTTGTAGTGTTTTCTCCTTTATGGTTTCTCCGAGGAAAACGCTTTGCATCTCTTGTCTCTTATGATTATTGCTGTGCATGTTATTCTCTCATATAATATCCTAGATCATATTGATTAAATGATAAAAATATAATAGAATAATCATCAATAAATGTGACATAGTATTCATATCCCCTCAAGGATATGGAGGGCATAGGACCACATACATTAGAATGGATTATTTCCAACGTACCTTTAGTCTTTGTGTCACTTTTCGGAAAGGTATTTTTGATGTTCTTTCCCTGTGCACATCCCTTGCAATTTCTCTCATGTTCAATGTTCAGATCAGGTAGCCCTATTACCACCTTGCTCACATAGGGCAATGCTTTGTAGTTGATGTGAGCAAGTCTCCTATTCTAGAGTTCACTTGAGCTGGTAGAGTCATGGACAAGGGTTGTCTCTAGATGTCCTTTAAGCTTGTACATTCCTCCTCCTTCTTCTCCAGTGACTACATCATCTTCAAGTGTCTTCCCTTTGGACCACATGAGTACTTGTCTATCTATAAAAACAACTCTATAGCCTTTCTTATCTAGAGCTGATATGGAGAGTAGGTTCTTTTTCAAACCTGGTACATATAGTACTTCCTTCATCTTCATGGAGGTATTAGAGTCAAGCTTGTAGCTTGATTCACTAATAACTTTGATGGGGTATTGATAGTCATCTCCCAATGACACCTTCTTGGGATAGTTCTTCTCTTCAAGTTTTGACAGAGTTGTCTTCTTTCATGTCATTCTCTTGGAGGCACCACTATCAATAAGCCATGTATCTTCTCTAGGTGTTACAGACCGAGAGAGTGTAGAGAAATGCACAAATTCTTCTACATCTTCACCTCTAGTTCTCTTTCGAGGTCTTTCTTCATCCTCATCTTTAGCTAGATCAACATGATGCCTTTTGTTTTTTTCTTTTCTTTGAGGATGGACATTGTCGAAACCCCAAAATTTCCGAAAAATTTAAAATTTTTAAATCTACAAATCATTAAAGTTAACAGATTAACTATCATTAATTAGTTATGTGCTAACAGCTTGCTATCGAATTTATCAATTCGTATGTTTAGTTATTGAACATATTTTTACAGCTTACTAATTTTCGTTCCTTTTGTGACCATAAGGTGAACTGTTATGCATAGCTGGGCTTACTTAGCTTTCGAGCTAACGCAACGGTTTCTACTTTTCTTACAGATGTACAGGTAAGAGGTTGTGGTGCTGCATTTTGTAATTCTAGAGTATTTATTAGAAGTTCATCATACGAGTAAAAGCTCGAAAGAAAATAAGAGACAAAACACTTCAACTTATGTTAAGGTATACTCAACAGGTTTGTTTTTAGCAAAAGTAATTCATGTTTCTTTTGATCTGACATCTTCTCTATTTTATTACAATTGCAAATTATAAAAAGAATATATTTTATTAATCCTTTAGAAAATAGAGTAGAGAAACAGAGTTTTGAAATCTATATTAAGGACCCAATTGTAACAAGCATTTCGATTCATGTGATAACTAATAAAGACTTCCTGTATTATTGCAAAGGTTAGTCTATCCTTGCTAAGTTCTCACTTATTATTGAGGATATCACTTTAAGTAAACCTACTGTCTTCACATGGTAAATCCTACTTTCTTGACATTAGTAACTGGTACTATAGATGCTATTTTAAGCTGTGAAAATAGATCATAAAAAGATTACAGGCAGAAAGGAAAATTACACCTAGATTCCTACCATCATGCCTTCCTTTATGTACTTCTAAACTTTGCTAGCAAATGAAGGGACCTAACTTATAAAAGTTAGAAATCCATAAACAATTCTACAATTCTTATCATAGCCTTAAATTTTGAATTAAATATAAGACTACCCATTTTCAAAGGGGGTTTTTATAGTATTAAGGAGTTATCTCTTCAAACCAGGGTTGATCTACAAGGTTAATGGTAATACTATTCTATAACCCAAAGATTATATCGATTGCCCTAAATCATCATCTCAGGTCTTTATATTATGATTCTTTGATTTTTCTTATGAAAGAATTTGAGCAATTTATAATATACTGAAAAAGTTTATATTAAAATTGCGCCAAAGTTATTTCTATAAAAACCATACATACTATATTATCCTCACAAGTATTAAACTATAATAACAAAGATAATATTTGAAATCGAATACCTATCAATCATCAAACTTATCATTACTATGATGTTGATAATCGGTTTTATTAAAATTTCCAAAGGGTTGACATAATAGTGTGGAGGAATAATGAATACAATGGTTTGCATGCAGCGTTGGTCAAAGAAAAATCGCTCCACGACCTTGGATAAACCTTGATCCAGCGAATGATTGGAAAAATCATTCCTCCATCGGAATTTGTTTGGTAGACTATAGACTCAAACCCACATTGCAATGATAATTAAACTGATGTCGTGGCACTATCCCAGCCAAGTTCTATGTGGATATAAACGTAGCATTGTTAACCCTAACTTCATTTGCTCCGTCTCCCTCGGCGCTAGTCGCTCTGCGACTGTGCTGGGAATTTCCGTGTGGCCTCTTCTCTGTAAGTCTCCTCCACGTAGCTCGCTCCATACTTGCATGTTGAAGCTTAGTCTTCGTCCCTCCATTAAACATTCCCTTACTATATTGAACAGTACCTTCGCCAATGCTATTTGCCTTCCTCCGGGGGTTTCGTTTGTTATTTTTACCGCCTTTGAACTCTGTGCAAGTTTGTGAGGAAATCTTCCTTTATCTCCTTACAGGTACTACCTCCCTGCGCTGTTAGCTGTGATAAAACACTTGCCAGCGGTCGTGCTTCCTCCACGAAACAGGTAAGGGTTTTAATATTGTTTACTGTTTAACTTTAGATTTTTAATTCTTCTTTTTACAGTTTACAACATTCTCATGTAGGGTTTTAATTTCTTGTAAATGCAGGCTTTTACAATTTCAAAGGCGCGGCCAATGGTGAAAAAAAAACTGGGCAAGCGAGCTGCACAACTGGTAAGCCTGGTTACACCATGGCTGGTCCTCCTTATGGTTTTCAGTTGGAAGTTTCGTGGGTTGGCTTGAGAAGCCTGAAATCCTTATTGCTTCATTCTGGTCTTAAGACTGCTGGTTAAAATTTAATGGAAGATAACCCTTCACGTGATGTGAGGGCGTTACGGCTTAGGCCGAGGTTGTAAATGTCAATTTCCTTTCTGCATTTAAGTTCTATATGTAAAAGTAAATAGAAATACTTAGTTGTATGATTGACTGTGAACGAGGTTACGACCTCGAATTTTTTTTTTGACTGTACTTAAAATATTCAGGGTTTTTACCCATCGTTTTATGATATACATAACATACTGTTTGTCTATAAATTTTTAGATTATACTGCAGCATGTATCTTCAGTCTGTGAACTGTATAGGATAATAAATTGCAGGCTTAAGATAGCCTTACCATGTTAATTTATAAGCGGCCGTAACAAAAATAATATAATGTCTTATTTTTACAGTTTGTATTATTACATTTACTCTTAGTTTATGATCTGTGTAAGAAATAAGTAATATACAGGCTTAGAACAGCCTTATAGTACTGTTTTATAATGAGGCTGTAAGTAAATTGTTGTCTTATTTTTATAATTATTATATATTTGCAAAAACTGGATATTATAGGGTTTAACCCTAATTTTTACAGTTTGAGAACAATACTATTTCTTAATTTGATATTAAGTATAATAATACTACTTCTGTTGTATCTATGGTTAATTAAAAGATTATTACCCTATTGATTAAGCTCGTTGTACGAGCAGTCCTGTTATTTACCTTTATTTTTAATTATGCAACTGAGTTATTTTATTAAAGTGAAATTCTTTTATAAGGTTGCTGTCAAGTTAAGTACCTAGGTTATACTATGGTTTGCTTATTATGAAAAACTTTGTTAAGTAATATATATATAGGGTTTATACCCTTAAACCATATAGGTTTTTATATTTGGTGTTTAATTTATTTTAACTAAAAACTCTTGTAAAAGTCTAGTTGACTGTAGAATAGGGTAATTTTAACCCCAGTTTGCAATATAATAATATTTGTTATTTCTTAAGTTTATATTAGATAAATATTATTATTATATTAGTAATTACTACTACAAAATAATAATCCTATTTTAATTGAAGTAATAGATTTTCCATCTATGTAACCTTGTTTATTTTTATAATATTTTCGAATAGTATTTATTATTTGACTCCTTTATAGTTTATACTATTCTATCTATGTTCTGCTGTATTTGTTTATTTTCCTTAATTATAATGTTTACTTATGAAATTCCTGTAAATACAAACATTAACATGTTTCTATTCGAAATAAAAAAATGAAAACTCTATGACCTGTTCGAACTTAGTCTAAAATAGAAAAAGGTAATTAATAAAGAATGGAAAACATTAAAAACATTCATAACCTCCAGTCCAGAATAGTTATCAGTAGTATCTAATATTATATAACTAGTTCTTGATTGAGTTTAATTTTAGTAATGAAGTTATCTGAAAACATGGAATGGAACCATAAAGTAAACAGTATGAAATTCTAGTCTAACTTCTACAATCTATTCTTTACAGTAGAATCTAATGGAAACAACAATACAGTACTAGAAAATAATTTTTAAGACTGCAGGAAAATAACTTATGAATTTGTGAAAACACTTGTAGTAACTAAATAGGAAACTCGGTTCAGAAGAATACTACTTCTCAACACCGAGATACTGTGCTGGAGTACGCTCTGGTGATCCCAGATGTGGAAAAACACAGTAACTATTAACAGATTTAACTACTGATATTCTGAGATACTAACTTTACTAAACTAACTAACTCCTCAAATATATAAAATAAACATAACATGCATCCATTCATACTTAGTAAACATAAAGAAATAAGTGACAAAACCTGTTAAGCTGTGGACAACAACAGCAATGGGAGGTCGTTCCTCCCTACCAATTCCTGGAGAGCGCTCAGACAGCGACTTCTCAGGACCCCCGAGCTTGCTCTGGTCTCCCTGGCTGGAACTAGGTGCAGTAAAGTCAGATACTAGTCTTCCAAACTCAGTATTAACTCAGAACTATCAGTCAGTTCTCTCAACCCAAAAAGCTGTAATAAAATCAAGTTACTACAATAATCCTCCTAAACAACTTCCTTAATGTATTTCCCTCTTTCTCAATGGATTTCCTGAATAACATTCACCTGAATGAATTCTCTCTGGAAAATATCTGAGCAGCCTCAGCTCTCTTCATTGAGTTCTTTTAAAAGATTGCCTAGGTCTTTGTTGGGTTAACTGTCATTTAATGAGCCACCTGCTCTGATTCCACTTTCTTGGGGAATCATGACCCCAAATATAGGGAAGTTGCCACCTGCAACTTAGGAAGTGTTTGAGGATGCTGCCACTTGTCTTTTTCCTTTCCACCTAGTTCCATCCACCAGTTTGACCAGTAACCTCTTTTAACAGCTCTCCCATGCTGTTGTCTCCATAATTTATTTATTAATAATAAAATATTCTGAATTACACTCCATTACTGTTGACTCTGCTGAGTCATCAATTCCTACTTAGGATTAAGTTTAACATAATGTCTCAGAAATATAATAAAACAATTTACATAATTTTACAAAATTGGGGTATGTGACAGACATTCTCTAGCAAGATGTCCTATCTTATGACAGTTCTGGCATTGATACTTTTGAGTAATCCTTCTTCTTCTTCTTCTTCTGTAATTTCTTCTTTGAAGGCTTATGATTAGTCCTCTTGATTTTTTATTGATTGATTTCTTTAGTATGGGCAACTAGAGCCTAATCATCTTCTCTGAGAAGAGCTTCTCTATTAGCTACTTTAGCTTCTTCTTGTATGCAATCTTCCCATACTTGTTCGAGTACACAGGGTACTCCCAAAAGACCGAACACCTAGAGCAACCACTTCACACAAAAATATCATAGATCAATACACCGATGTTTGTCATGTGGTTAAAACCCTCGAGAGGGAAATAGTCCACGACCCCAACCAAATAGCTACTTGGATCAATTTATTATGCAAAAGAAAGAAATTTACATGAGCTTCTCATAATCGATCAACTAGCCAAGGACCCTCCATGCTCTTTAAAGAGAGATCATGGACCAATCGGGTGTTAAGCCACAGATCAATGGTAGGTATGATCTAAGAGAAGTTGAACCCTCGGATCACTTTATGTCTAGATCATATCGTGACCGTCAAATTAGAATATTTACAAATGCATACTAATGCATACTAAAGAAACACACTTTATCTAACGGATATATTACACAAGTTGATCTTAACTAACTCCTAAGTGTCTAAATATCCTAACATCCCCCCTTAAGAACAACTTGGGATAGGATTGAAGGATTTACAAAAGTGACACTATTAGGAGAAGGAAGGAGGCATTAGAGCCTATCCCCCCTTAAGGACACATTCCTAAACTCCTAACATAGATCGAAGTTTAGAAAACTTTTCTTTTGTAAGAGATTTGGTGAAGATGTCTACAACTTGATCATCTGTAGGAACATAGAGCATTTCAAGAACATGATCATGAACAAGATTTCTAATGAAGTGCATATGTAGCTCAATGTGTTTTCTACGTTGATGTGGAACTAGATCTTTGGCAAGCTTGATGGCACTTTGATTGTCACACCAAAGTGGAGTAGGTTGCTGCTGCTCGAATCCAAACTCTGAAAGGATCTGTCAAAGCCATAAATCTTCCTAACTGGCATTCACTGCAACTCGATATTCTGCTTTTACTAAAGAAAGAGCAAGAGCTTGTTATTTCTTACAAGCCCAAGTGACAGGTCCAGATCCCAGACTGAAAACATAACCTATAGTAGACTTTCGATCATCAGGATCACCAGCCCAATCTGAATCAGTGAAACCAACCAACAAAGGTTCCCCCCTGTACTGTAATGAATCCCAAATTGAATTGTACATCGAATATATCGAAGTATTCTTTTTGCTGCTTTCCAGTGGCTTTCATGAGGTGTTTGCATATAACGGGAAACACGACCAACGACAACGTAAAGGTCAAGACGGGAATGAGTCAAGTAGAAGAGACTACCAACAAGCTGACGATACAAGGTGGCATCTACTTTAGGGGAAGTACAAGTGGCAGAAATTTTGACTCCAGACTGGAAGGGAGAAGGGCTTGGTTTACAATATTCTATGTGAAAGCGATGAAGAAGGTCATAAGCATACTTAGACTGGGAAAGAAAGATTCCTTCTTTGGTTTGCAAGACTTGGAGACCAAGAAAATAATGCAAATGTCCTAAGTCTGACATTTTGAAATTTTTATTAAGACTGGATTTCACATGGGTTATAATTTTAGGGTCACTATCAGTAAGGATAATATCATCAACATAAAGAACAAGTATGAAAAGATGGTTTCCTACTTTCTTGGTATAGACATTGGGGTCAGAATGGCATCTAGAAAAACCACTGTCAAGGAGAAAGCTATCGATTTTGGCATACCAAGCTCTAGGAGTTGGCTTAAGGCCATATAAGGATTTCTTAAGGAGATAGACAAGGCTAGAGTTATCCTGAACATATACAGGAGGTTGTTCCATGATGTAAAATAATGACTGAAAGAACAGAAACTAACTGTCTGGATGCAAAGAGCTCAAAAAAATATGCGGTTTAAAAAAAACCGGCATTGAAAACTGATTCTGGATGATGAAGTTATGCTTGATCAAAGAAAATGTTGAATATGTCCCCAATAGTGGCGTGGCATATATTAACTTGACCAACTAAAAAAAAGAACCCCCCTCTTCCCAAGATCAACCTTTGACAATCACTTTACAATAAAGTTGCTTTTAAGTGAATCACTTTTGTAGAATAAGTGATGTTCACTTTTACAATAATGTTACTTTAAATAGTGCGGAAAATAGAAATTGCATGCACTAAAAGTAGCTTAATAAGACTTGAACTCAAGACCTATTAAGGAATAAAGCAACTTTTGACCAAGTGAGCTAAGTTTAAAAGGTACGTAAAAGAATGGAAAGAGGAAGGGTTTTTTTTTCACTCTTCTCTCTCGTTCTCCGTGCTTGCCTTTTTTTTCCTGCAAATCACAAAAAAAAACAAAAAACAAAAACAAAAAAAACTTTTTCCACACAATGGGGTTGGATCTTGGTTAGCTTACCCGAAAAGTCTATGTTTTCAAGTTTTCTCACTATTTTTGATTTGCCGTGATCACACAAGGTGCATGACAAAGAGCATACGTAGCCGAGAAGACAAGAAAAAAACTTTCCCTTTCTGTTTCTGATTCGTCGTGATCTCACAAGGTGCACGACAAAGAGCATACGCAGCCAGGGAAGGAAACAGTCTGAGACTAAAACAATAAATATCTAATCATAAAACTGATAAAATATGGGAGATTTAAAAAAAATTAAACAAATCCGTCACTGTAACATTATACCTTCAGATTTGCCGAAATGGGTGTTTCTGGATCAAACAGAAACGATTTTCGGTGAAATGAAAACTATTTTCCAATGGAAATGGCACTCCAGATGTAGTGGAACAGCTCCCATAGGACACAAATGTACAAAAACTCTAGAACCAGAAACCCTTTCAAAGTTTCAGCAATACCGGTTCCAGATCTTGATCAAAACTGAAAGAGACTCTTCATAAATGCTCTGATACCATGTTCAGGTACACAGGGTACTCCCGAAAGACCAAACACCTAGAGAAACCACTTCACACAAAAAGATCATAGATCAATACACTGATGTTTGTCATGTGGTTAAAACCCTCGAGAGGGAAACAGTCCACAGCCCCATCCAAATAGCTACTTCGAGCAATTTATTATGTAAAAGAAAGAAAGTTACATGAGCTTCTCATAATCGATCAACTAGCCAAGGACCCTCCATGCTCTTTAAAATAGATCATGGACCAATCGAGTGTTAAGCCACGGATCAATGGTAGGTATGATCTAAGAGAAGTTGAACTGTTGGATCACTTTATGTCTAGAGCATATCGTGACCGTCGGATTAGAATATTTACAAATACATACTAATGCATATTAAAGAAACACACTTTACCTAATGGATATATTGCATAAGTTGATTTTAACTAACTCCTAAGTGTCTAAATATCCTAACAATACTATGTCAAACATCGTACTTTCTTTTTTGGTACACAGAGTTTGGATGAATGAGTCCCAAGGTCTAGTGAGTCCATTGAGAGAAATCATAACCAATTCATCCTCATCAAGGGTATCTCCAATAGCACTTAGCTTCTATTTGATCTGGGTGACCCTTATGATGTAATCTTTAATAGATTCTCCTTTGCTCATCTTGGTGCCCTTCAATTGAGTTCTCAGATTCATCTTTCTGTTGATGTTCTTTCCTTCATACATTCTGGAAAGTGCATCATACATTTGCTTAGGTGTCTTCTTAGATGATACTTGAGGGATCAAGTGATCTTTAATCGAATAAGCAATGATCCTCATTTCCTTTATTAGGTATTGTCCATGCTTCTCCTTAGCTTCAGCTTCTTCAGGTTCTATAATCTCATCCTTCATGTACTTCTCAAGACTATTCTCTTTAAGAATGAGGTCAATCCTATACTTCCAAGCCAGGAGTTTTCTAGGCCTTCCAATTTGTCCTCAAGCTTAGTGCTTAGGGCCATCTTATTCAGTAAGTCACTCAGAAATGAAATTTATCAAAACAGGAGATTAACCTTACCAGTAGATGTACTTGGAGGAGGCAAGTTGGTTGATCCAACTAATTTCTGGAGATCCCTAATCTTAGGTATTCAAATCCTACTTGCGAGGTTGCAACACTACATAATTTCTGGTTCTGTTTCACTGTAGTTTTCTGGTTCACTACCAAACTAGGGTTTGGCTTTCCCAGAGATCCAACCACCCAAAGAATTCGATCTAGGGATCACTAGATGCACCCTAGGAGGGCGCAAATTTCTATGCAAGTATATCTTCAAAACTACAACTCTTGCAGAAACACTAATTTCTTCCGGAGAGGAAGGAGGGAAAATTTCACCTTGTGAAAGATGCTCTAATTAGGTCAGCTCTGATACCATGTTAAATTTTCATACACTAGACTAGATTCAATGGTAGTCAATTCAAAATCACAGCATCATATCAAGAATCACTGATAGAAACACAATCACAAGATAGACACATCATTTATCCTTGGAAACCCTCAAGAGGAAGAAAACCCAACAAAATTTCCTTTGTATAAGATGTATAAAAGACAACCCAAAATAGTTGTTCTTATTCTTATATTTTCTCTCTCTCTCTCTCTCTCCTATGTGCTACACAAGTGAGTGAGTCTGTGTTCAAATAAGAACCATGACTCCTCTATTTATACACAATGAGTTAACTGAATTTTGCACAAGACAAGTCGGCCCCAATAAACTGTCTGGGTCGACTTCACCTAGGAAGACTGAAAATAGTATATTATATTATTTATTAGGATACTAAGACCCAACATAAGAGGAGGCTTTACCTCATGACTCTATGATGACCAAATGCAATAGTAACACCCCATCGAAGGAATAATAATATCTCCCTTGGGTTACATCATTAAAATACATTTAGAATATTCAGACACCTCAAATCAGTAAGATCTAAATATTTTCTATTTCCATTAAGGTTCTCATTTGAAAGGATGAATCACTATAGTCAACTCGAGGACAATATTGGAGGCATTGATAACTTCTGAACATGGAAGTACAAAATATCCCTAATCCTTGAAGAAAATTATTTGGATGATTACAACACTGAGGAGGTTCCAGAACCAGAGGGAGATGAGACTAAGGATTCTCATAAGAGAAGCATGGCTAAGGCCAAGAGAATCATTGCAAATTCTATTAAGGATCGCCTCATTCCCCATGGTGGAAGGTTGTATGTAACTAACAGTATAGGAAAAACATTGTATGTAACGATTAAGTCTCCAAAAGGATTAAATCCATATACTTCCATTGAAAGTTGTACATTACGTGGTTCGTTGGAAAAATCAGGCCATCTGTCATGAATAGTTTTCCATGCTGGGCTATCAACAAGATGCTACATTTGACCATCATTACTTTCATTGTCAGGATGCCACCTCATTTTTTGTGACACCTCTGTGTAGAAAAAAAAATTCCATTTATAAAATCTATATTATTATACCATACATTGTAAAAAATACAAAAGATAATGCAAGGAAGGGAAAACTTGAATAAAATCAAAGTGTTCAAAATCATACCTATACATTCTTTTCAACCTTGGTGCTATGGAGAAATACCTTATCACCTTGGCATGAACACCTTTACGTAACTTTTGAGATTGAGCGTCGAACTTCCATCGATATTTTCTATATGTTGGGCATTCATCTTTACTTTCATAATTTCCTTGATATAAAATACAATCATTTGGACATGTATGCATCATATTATAGTGTAATACTAATGATTTTATCAACTTTTTTTCAGCATATGTAGAATCTAGAAGTGTATTATATTTAGTAAGCATCTCTTTTTGCAACTTTAACATTTGTCCAAAACTTGATGCATACCATTCATTCTTCACATTAAGATTATATAATTTCACGGTTGCAGATAGTTTTGTGAAATCAACACAACACATGTACAATGGTATTTTGGAATCTTCAATTAGATTCTTATAATTATTAGCATAGCTAATTACATCGATTGATTCCAACCCCTCATTTTCATAACTCTCATTGATAATTTCATTAAGACATTGATAAGCATCATTCACCATTTGAAGCATTTCGTCATCAACAGTGGTTGTATCATCATCATTGTCAGGAATTTCATTATCATTTTGAAACAACGTTGGAGACTTATCAACATTATTATCATAATCATGCTCCACAACATGTTCATGTTCCCATTGTTAAGGAAATTACGATTCATGTTAGTTATTTTATGGTTTTAATGAAATTAGAATTGCAATGTAGATTGCATAGATGGAATCTACAAGAGACAAACAAAATTAGAGTTTGCACATATAAATATAAATTATATCTTTACTATAATATATGTATGTTTGAGACAATATGACTTTAAAAAAAAATCATAATACTTGACTAGGAAAGCTCTCTCCATGTAAATACCAAATGTTATATTGTTCTATTATACCATCACAGATCAAATGCTCTCGTGCTTTATCAAATGTTTGTACATTGACTATGCCACATTTATTAAATGGGAATTTTGTGGTCATATTATTCTTTGAATTCTCCTTAGAAACCATTAATAATTACTCAAACCCATCTCTATATTCTTTTAATGTTCTACAGAAAACCAATTTTCAAGCCATATCAATTTAAATGATTACAAGTTACAATTAAAATATTTTTGCTATATTACAATGAAGAATCAATAATACAAATTTTACCTGTTTTTCAATTTCATCCAACTTATTTTGTCCATTTTGGAATAAGATCCAAGCTCCTTTGGAATTGTTCCTACAAATAACTAACAAAAGTTAGTTGAATCATAGGTGGAAGGAAGCAAACAAAATTGGTTTGCAAGGGGAGGACCTAAACATTAGAATAAGAAATGAGGATGATGAAATTGTTTGGTACACAGTTACTCCACTATAGGACCCTTTGATACACACCCAAATATAATCCTTGCAACAACTAAAATATTAACAATCAATGTTATGATTGATTCTCCACAATGAGGACTAAATCTTTGTTGATTCAAACTCAACAGTGGAAACACCACATCTTAAGATTCACAATATTGGGGAGAAAAACATGAAAGCACAATCTACATCAAAATATACACCAAGTGTCCCACATATGAGAGTACTAATAATCACCCAATATAGGGTTGTCACTAAATGGAGTTTTGGTCACAAAGGGATGCACTACAGTTTTGGATCAACCCTAGGATAACTAGGCTATATTGCTTAGAAGTATAACTACATGTTACACCTAACATACACCATATGCACTATATATTTTAGGATTTGATGCTTACAGGTATAACTATGGGAGACACCTAACATACACCATATACTTAGAACAATGTTTGGATTGTTGTTAGCATAGAATTGCAAACATTGAGCATAACAATTGAGGAATGAAAGAAAGACTAAAAGGAAAAGGATGAATAGAAAGTGACCCCAAACCAAATTCAGACAAAGGAGAAACATAGAGTGAAGATGTAGGAGAAAAATGGGTTAGTCTGCTTAAGAATAAGAAGGGTGCAACGAAAATGGATATTTGTAGCTATAGTAGAATCCTCAAGGCTCAAGACCTCATCAATTGGATAAGAAAATAAAAAATATATGTTTGATATGAGAGTACTGAAAACCCCAAGAAATAAAACTTTTCATGTTAAGACAAATACCCTAGTTAACACAAAAAGGAAGTGCTTTAAATTCTTTCAACTCCTATGTTAATATCTTAGTGGTCATCTCATCTACAAAGATAGGGAATAATGATGCCATCTTGACTAGTTCTATAGTATTTTTCCTAGCATTCTTATATATCTTCCAAGAATGAACCATTATAATATTTTGATACATAAACTCTTTGTGCCTTCCAGTATTGGAAGCATTGAAGAATTGACAATTCTCTTGGCTTGATGGGTTGAAAGTAGTGGAATTTTTTTCTTCCCCTTGTATGCATTCACCAAGAATGGATTCATTATTTAAACAACCTATACTTATCATATTATTTTATACTTAAATATGGATAATGGTTGTTATTTTGAATTTGGAAAATGAACTTATCTGCAAAAAAACAGGTGTAGGGTGATGAGAAACAATGTTTTAGTTTTTCCTATTATAATTTAAAAATTATGAAAACACTTTGGGTTATCTAATTATAATTCCCTACGTTTGAACCTCAATATCAATGATTACCTGAGTCCCATGCAAATTATTGGTGGAATAGTTTGTCATCCCAAAATTGTCCCAAGTTCCTCCCTACATTCTAGTGGTGAATAGATTTGGGAGAAGAGTTTTAAGTATTGGGCTAGGTAAACTAATACACTACACACAAGATGAACTGTAATATATAATAGATTCTCTAGTAGTCAATTCCATGGTAGAGCTAGTTTTTTTGTTAGAATAGTAGTGAGGAAGTGTAGTGTGCAAGTGTGTGTCCAAATCACAGTATGTTTTCAATACACTTATAGGAAACCCTATGTAGTTTGTATGATAAATGCCAGAAATATCAACTTCTAGGATCTGCTACTATTAAATATACTAGGTATTATATAGTTGCATCATATAATAACATATGTGTGTATTTCACCTATGAACCGACTACTGAACCAACCAGAGAATCTACTGGTTCTTCAACAGAGTTAACAAATCCCATTGGTATAAGGTATGTTTAATCTAGACCTTGAATACTTGTTTTGGACTTGGATCTACCTTTGAACATATTTCTAACATGGCTCAAACTATCCCAATCCATTAGGGAAGCCAATTTTCTAGTCATGCAAAACATGATTGATACTTAGACTCTTGAAACTGGAAGATCGGGAAAGAGAGAAAGCTAAGATAATATTTACTGTAGATCAACAATTAGTCAAGCAATGGTTTGAGAAGAGATATGTGGATAAAAAAGGATTCCAAGTAGGATAATCAATCCTAAAATGGGACAAATACCATGAACTCAAGGGTCTAAAATTGTGTTGATAGCTTAAGTGAGTACTTAGTTTTTATAGTTCCTTTCTTAGAGAGGTATTTTTTAGTCTCCAAATTATTACATGTTTCGTCTTTCTCGTTTATCTTCCTTTCCAGATTTTGTTTTATATCCTGACTTATTCTACTTGTTCTTCATACTTCAGTAGTTCCTACTTTAATTACCCATTCTTTTATTGATTTCTTTAGTTCTTCCAAGGTACTTATAAGCTCTCCCTCAAAATATATTTCAGCTAATTCTTCTTTAACTTAATATTCATTCTCCAAAGCTTCTTCGATTTCCATGAACAACATTTATTTTGGATCATTCTCACTTTCATCTTCATTGGATGAACTATTGTCCTATAACATGGAGTATAGACTCATTTGTTGTTTATAAAAAATCTTGTAATTTTAATACTCGCTTTCTTTGTGCATTCTCCTTCTTTCCTTATGCTTAGAAGATTCCTCATAATCACTATCTATACCTTCCTTGTAAGGACATTAATTAGAGGAAAATTGACCTATTTTACTACATTCAAAACACTTGAAAGGTCACTTGCCTTTGTATTATCCACGACCCTTCTTGAAGGATTCTCCTTTTCAATTCTCATTTCATATGCAACGAAAATTCCATGAACTAGTTCATCCATTGTTAATTTGTCCAAGCAGTCTCTTCTATCTTCTAGAACTGATACGTTGGAGTCAAACTTTGTCGGAAAGGATATCAATACCTTTTGTACGATTGCTTATTCATAAATTTATGCTCCAATACCTTTGACAGCAATGACAATCTCGTCCACACAAACAAACAAAATAGGATGCAATATTTTCTTCTCCCCCCATATTTAGAGTTTCAAATTTTTCTAAATAGGGTTGTACCCTAACTTATCAACCTTCTCATCTCCTTCATAGATGTTTTTAAGTGCCTTATCCCACATTTCATTAGATGATATACAATGCATAATATTAGTTAACTTTGAGTCTTCCAAACCACATAGTATTGCATTCCTAGCCCTTGAATTGCAATCATACAATATTTTTTCAACTGCCTCAATTGGTAGGGTCTTGAGAATTTAATAGTCATTCTCAATAGATTTCCAAACATCAATTCCAAGATACTGCAAGTACATTTCCATTCTTATGCTCCAGAAGGTGTGATTTGTTCCATCAAATTTTGGTGCTCTGTTTGTAGAGAGTCCTTCCAAGCCTACCTAAAAAATAAAACAAGACCTACTTATTGTTAATGGAGTACATCCATATTTATTTCCCATGACAAACATAAACTTGCACATGAAACATTAAATGTGTGGATATAGAAACTATTGCAAAATACTTACAATGACTAGATTAAGATCTAGTGCATGTTTCCATGTAGGGAATTTGACCACTTAATTAAAACTAAAAATGGATTCTTTAAAATAGAACATGGGCCATGAATCATGTTACCCTAAATATATATAGGACATTGGTGTGATTAAAAATTATACAATTTGTTTTCATAAACCCCCAACTTCCAGGTGTAGTTAATTTAGAAAAGAATACAAAACATAAACACACAAGAGAATATACTTATCGTAGAGTAAAATATTATATGACAAAGCAAGTGGTTTGGAAAGTAAAGGAATATTGCTTTAGCTTGTTGAGGCCATTGTTAATGCTAAACAATGATAAACTCAACTATTTTATTGTAGGTCCATGTTTGAAGAGGCAATCGACACCATAAGGAAAACCATCGAGAGTTCCTTTATCGATCTAGTTATAGTATTCTTAACCTTGGTCCATTCATCAAAATTTCATCCCTTAAACGTATGTTATCCCTTAGTTATTCTTTTGATCTCAGGGGGCATCAGGTTGACCACTTCTTGAAATATGACTGTATCCATCTAATCCATTGACAACACTGGATTTACTTCTAAAAAACTCAATATTTCTTGTGCCCCATGAGTTTTCCTCTAGCATCTCGCCAGGATCAACATGTTTCCTTAAAGAAACAAATGGGAAAATCGAAAAATTTGCAAAAAATATAAAGGCTTTCATAAATTGTTCATTCTATATTAATAGGTTTTTGATATAGAATGTACACCCAAACATAATTAAGACCCATACCAGCCACCTTGTCCATATTATGCAAGTATTATTTTAGGCATTAAGTTTGGGAAGGGGCACCACAATAGTATCGTGCCCTTATGCTAGAGGAATTGTGAACCAATCAACTAGGAGTTTTACATCCAATTTTTTATTAAGAACCTCATATTTTTTATTTATTGTCTTTCCAATATTGAGTCAAGACCTTAATTCGACGAATTATCCTTTCCTTTCAAGTTAAGAAGCAACAAAAGATTGATTGCTTGTAAATTCCCTATATTGGAGTAACACAAGACTTGGAAAATGAGGTACTACAACAAAGACTCTATATTTGTTGTTATCCATTTTAATACATAATGTGTCCCTCTTATTCCCAACCACCCCCCCAACAAAAAATCATTTGTATTGGACATTGCATGCATTCAATAGTGTATATGGTAGAGTACTAATCTTAGCCTAGAATGTAGTTCTTTAGAGAAGAACAAATTTTGAATCCTTTTCAGTTATTGCAATTATTAGTAGAAATTATTTGAGAAAGGTGTTTCTTGCTTCCTTGTTTGTAGGTGTCAAGTGGGAATGACTTGGATCAAGGACAAAATTGGTATAGATTTGGATAGATGCCAACATTATTTTTGAATTTGCCTCCATTTCACGTTGAGCAACTTGAACCCAATAATGAGGAGGACAAGCATGATTTGCTCACCAGGACTAACCCATTATGGATATTATCGGAACACAATAATGTAGTACACTAGGTCCCTTGATTTATTGTTGAGAAAATTTAAACACAATCCCTCTAATGGTATGCTTCATGCATGGTTGGATAACATTGTGTATTAAGCGTATCAATCATCAAACAATTCTCCACCTTTTGTTCGTACTTAAAGTATCGTGTCTAAGACTAAGGTATAACCATTTCGATTTTTTCTTCCAAAGATACTTTTTAATGTTTCTTCCAAATATCTCTTACTCACTTTACTTAATGCCCTTCTGTACCTAAGATATACTCTGTAGTTTGTTTGAGATTTTTTTCTCTTTGAAAGGTAGTGTATTTAAAGACTATAATGACAAAATTTTGAAATATTTATAGGCTTGACTATCTTCCTTGTTTTGCAATTATGCATGAAGTCTTAGTTAATACTTTAAGTTTAGGTTCTTATATGGAACCAAATCTTATGTATTCCGCTTTTCAATTTCCATACATCATAAGGAATCGCATGTAGGTAACCATTATCAAATTTATCTAGTCATTTCCCATATACATTTGTTATGGGTAATTCCATATCTTCCTAAGTTAAGTTCCAACCCATATCAAATAAATTATTGGACAACTTATCCTATTAGGTATTATGTAGCCTCTTTCGTTAGAAAATATAATATTTTCCTCAAGGAAAGATTTATAGTGTTAAAATTAGGCCCTATCTAAGTAAAATATTTAATCACGTCTCTATCCCATTCATTCCTTGTCTAATTTATTGCTTTCGATACAAAACATATATATTTCAAGCTCATTTCATTGTCCACAGGTGTTTTTCAAGAAAATTTAACATAAAACAATTTGGCCTCTAAAATACTTGGAATCAATTACAAGAGGCATTTCAAAAATCCTAGAATACAACATTTAAGAGAATACTAGGTTAACACAAAGGATTTATTTAAGTTAATTTTGGCCCAAGTCCATCTAAATTTCCTTGTTATTCAAAGGGGGGTTTCCAAGCACTTTCCAAGTCCACCTCCATAATATGATAAATCTTACTGATGATATTATTAAGTCATTGTCATCATCACATCACAATTAATTACGATGATAGTTTTATAATTTCAGACGGATGTGGACTTGGAAGTATGGATTTATAAAAATCCAGCATAGGCCAAAACGTGTACCTCCTTGATACATTTTATGGGAATATTCAGTGGGAGGCATATTGATTTGGCCAGCTATCCCAGGCTCCAGCCATCAACAAGGAAAGAGGCATAAAGTATGCACCTGCGGACGATGGAGATTAATGTCGACATATATTGTGGTCATTCGCGTCGCGTCAGGATGATTTTTTATGGGGATACGGGGAAGATCTGGCATGCACGAATGAACCAAATCTTATACCACTCCCATCAGAGGATGTCGATGTCGATGTCGATGTCGAGACATGTAGCATCAGTGGACTACGCCAACATCCAGGATCACATGACCTAATAGCCTCGAAGGTCCATATTTCATTGCATGGATAGGATAGGGTAACTGGTACAACTATCGACATTCACCGACAATAGGTGAGTTATTATGAAATTTAAATAAAAAAATCAGTGTTTGCAAGGATTAATAAATTGAAAAGGGAAATAAATTACTTCTTGAGGAATACCCTTTGATCGACATCTGCTAGTAATTACAAAATCTCGGAGACACTTAGATAGTTTGGGCAAGTTGTATTTTCGTATGCTTAATCTTGAAATTCTTTTGAGATCCGTGTTTTTTTCCTTCAATTTATCAATAAAAATGTTTTTTTTGCATCTTTATAATTTTCTTTCTCAAAATATTACAAATTTACATTTGTATAAAGATGCCAGTTGTATATTCTGATGGCCCAGCTATCCTGAAGATGGCATGTCTTGAATATGGCCCTGTTGTCTTGCAAAAAATTAATGGATCACTTGTCGTCACATTGACAATTTTGAAAATTCAAATTACAGTGATGGTCATCCCTCATTGCTGCATCTATGCAAATCATAACCTTTATGAGTGTACATGGGATAACCGCTGGTGGTTATTTTAATTTAAATGTAGTTGTTGTGACTTCAAGGGAGACAACCACTAACATGATTAAAAATATATATAATTCAATGGATAATTGAATCACAAATACATACCAGACCATCCCTGATTATAATCATGCCAAATAGACCATGAGTTATCTGTGAGGTTTTGTGTGTCCTCATCGCTGATAATTTCTCTTAAAGTCACGTGTTCGATTCCTATTAAAGCACCATTGTCACACTTAAATATGGACTTGTTATCCTGCAAAACATTAATGGATCAATGTGTCTTGTGGAGGATGTTATGCTGCAATTACTGTATACATAGCTAGTCTGTGATAATATTGGTCTAGATCCCATTGTTAACTTTAAATATTGTGTATCTAATAGATGTAAGACAACGCCTCCCTTTCACATTGATTGTTCCTCATGTACCTATTATTTTTTCTAATCTAATTCAAATTGATTATGATCTTTATCTGAAAGAATAACAAGCACAATAAGATGCATAAGATAGAGCAGATACACAAGACACACATATTTTCCTCGGGCAAACAATAAAGGAGAAAACCCCACAAACCTCCTCAGAATAGTTCCATTACTAAGACAATATCATAATATGGAAAAACCCAGTATAAGAATTCTTCTGCAACTCTCTCCCTCTCCTCCTTGTTCTCTTTTGCCTCATGTGAACTTGAGTGAGTGTGTGTGTGTATAAATGAGGGAGGGCGCCTCCCTATTTATGCCTATCAAGTGACTGACCTAATAACTTGATTGGGCCGACAACTTACCCTAACATGGACGAATTCTCCTAGGGGACTTAAAAATACATTTTATTATATTCAATTTGGGGACAACTACCCTAACTTACAGCGAAGGGTTTACCTCAATGTGGCATAGACAATAATGACATCTTGAAAGGAGGAAAAAACATATGCAATGGGAGCACACCAATATACAATAATAATATACATCAACATACATTTCAAAGTTATAAATACAACGACACTCCCTCTTAACTAGAAGGTATTCTCTCGCCACAATCATCAACACATTTAGTCACATCATCATATAAGTTGAATCATCATTGTTGATGCTACCATAGTTCTCATCTTGTCAATTATTGAATAGTGACATCTGTCCATCTATCTGTCATAGGAAGTTTCTACAGAGCCAACCATGTTCCATGTTGGGTGTAGGCCTAGTCCTTATCTAAGTCTTCATAATATCCACAAACAATCCATCATGTAGGTATTGTAACACCTCAGTTTTGACCCTATTGCATTAAATTATATATGATGTAAATATTGTTATTTAATCATGGTGTGGAGCTCAAGGAAACTACCCCGCCTCAATAGAATATGAAATAAAACACTGATCTCTACATGAATGCATATCTATGCCCTAGATAATACTAAAATGATAGAAAATAGGAGAAATTAATGCATGTACATACCAATATGTAGCTCTGTTGATGATGAAAAGGATGGCCCCCGCATGCAAGAATTCTAAGGGAGAAATAAGGAGATAAGCCAAATCGTCCTCCACATGTGAATGCACCCTCCTCCAAAGCTGTAGATGATCCTCAATAATAAATAATCCACTGATGAATACCTAGATGATGTGCACTAGGGTTATAGTACCCCTCTGGAAGTGATGGAAGCAACTTGTAGAAGAAATGGTGTCTCAATAGCCTAAAATGTAAGTATACTCCTAAATGGAATTCTCCCATGCAAAAAGACGCCCTCCAGATAGTGATAACTGTTGATAACTTGCTTGATACTCCAGATGAGAGGCCCTTCTTTGAGGGGAAGGGTCATGAGGGTGTTTTGAGAGGAATAGAAGCAACATGCAGAAGTTTTGCCCTATGTAGAGAATAAAATGAATAGATATGTCTCTGACCATGGTACCACGGTATGATGGCGAACCCCTCCAACTGGATGAATAATCAATCTCTCGAAGAAACCGCTGAATAGAACCTGATGATGAAGTAGTACTGAATCTGGATGATCCAACTTGATGATAAACTAGGGAATATAGATTTTGCTGCCAAAATACACCAGTTAGCTGAGCATGCACTCAACCCCAACTATCTTTCTCCATTCACTTTACCTTTCTTTTATAACTTCCAACTACGAATAACCTAAAGTTTGACCTAATTAGGTCACTTTAACTTCTAATTTGCAGTTGACTTGCATGCAGGTGCATGGAGACTCTATTGGGTACATGCATCATGAAATAATGCTCATATGTCATGCATGCAGGTGGCCTTTGGCTCTGGTGGCCCCCGCTTACCCAATGATGATATAATATTGATGCCCTAGATATTCTTATAAGGCATCAGTCCACAGATGATTCCCTGACTGTTAGTGCCTGCTCGAACCTATGGGAATCATATAGGTTAGCGAGATGGTCCTCAATGCCTAAGAAGAAGAGTACATTATAGTCCTCCCCACTCAAATTTGCTTGTCCTCAAGCAACTGTAAAGCTGGGTGTTGTAATACCTACTCTCCTTCCCAAGTGGCCTCCTCTATAGGCAGACCTTTCCATTGAACCAAGTAGTCTCGGATGGTTATGCTCCTTAGTTTTCGCTCTCGCACCTCTAGGATGCGCTTAGGAATCAGAATCAATTGCCCCTCATCATCAAGGGGTGGCAGCTTGGAAGATGTAACAATCTGCTAACCAACTGCCTTCTTGAGGTTGGAGACATGAAATACGTTGTGAATCTTTCTCTCTGCGGGTATTTCTAGCTCGTATGCTACCTCTCCAACCTTCTAGATTATCTTGTATGGACCATAGAAGCGAGGTTTGAGTTTTTTTGCTCCTTTATTTTTAAGATATGACTATCGGTGAGGTTGGAGGCGTAAATAAACAAAGTCTCCTACCTCAAAATTGCTCTCAACCCTGTGCCTGTCCACATATATCTTCTGCTGATTCTAAGCAGATTGTATGTTCTCCCTGAGTATCTTGAGGATATCTTGATCCTCCTGAATCCACTCTTTGGCCTTGGGGGGCCTACTATCTTCAAATATCCAGTCTGTGAAAGTGGAAGCATCATACCTATACAGAGCTTGGAAAGGGGTCATCCCAATCGTCATATTGTGGGTGGTGTTGTAACAATGTTCACCTAAGTGTAGACATTTGATCCATGTCCTCTGTTGACCTGCTACGTAATTTATCAAGTATCCCTCAATCCACTTATTGACAATCTCCATCTTCCCATCACTTTGTGGATGATAACTTGTGCTCATGGCTAGCTCGGTACCACCTAATAGGAAAAGTTCTTTCCAAAAGGCTCCTGTGAATTTTCGGTCCCTTTCACTGACAATAGTCTTGGGTAACCCGTGGATTCTAAATACCTCTCTGAAAAATAGTTCTGCTACCTATGCTACTAAATAATATGAAGGAATGTCAAAGAAGTGAGCGAACTTGGTCAATCTTTCCACCACTACGTACAAGAATCCGCTACACTGAACCTTGGGCAGCCCAATTATGAAGTCCATAGAGATGCTCTCCCACTTCTGCTTGGGAATAGGTAAGGGTTGTAGTAAACTAACCGGGTGGGTGTGCTCTATTTTGTTTTTTTGGCACAAGATGCTCTCTCTCACATGTTGTATCACATCATTCTTGAGGCCCTTCCATGAGAACCTTTCTCTAATCTGTCTGTATGTCTTGAGAATTCCCTGATTCCTTGCTAATGGTGAATCATGCGATGCCTACAAAATATTCTTCTTGAGGGAAGACTCTGGAACTAAGAAGATTCTGTTCTTGTAGTATATGATGTCATCAATCACTCGGTACCTATCATCCCAAATCTGTCCATCCAATATCTCACAAGCAAACTTATCTTTGGAGTACTCAACCAAAATATGAGATCTCTAATCTTATGAGATGCTCATAAGGGATAAAGTAGCTGGTTGTCTAGAAAGTGCATCGACCACAACATTGTTGTTTCCCTTTACATACTCAATCTCGAAGTCATAGGACTAAATTTTTCTTACCCATTTCTGCTGTCTCTCGTTTAGCTCTTTCTTCTCTAGGGAGTATTTCAAGCTATTGTGATCTGTCTTAACCTTGAATTTGCCACCCACTAAGTACTGCCTAAACTTGGTTAGCGCATGGAGAATGGCTAACATCTCTTTTTCATATATCGAAGTGTGGTGCTCATATTATTTGAGATTCCTACTCTCAATTGCAATGGGGTGGTTGTTTTGCATCAAAACTGCCCCAATTCCTTCTCATGAAGCATTGCATTCTAACATGAAGGGTTGAGAAAAGTCTAGTAGATCTAATACTAGGCATGAACTCATTACCTTTTTAATTTTCTTGAATGTCTGTCGTGCTGTCTCTGACTAACTGAATTTCCCCTTCTTGGTAAGATCGGTGAGGGGTGCGGTCATTTGTGAGAATCCACTGACATACCTCCTGTAGTAGGTGCAAAGGCCCAAAAATCCCTTCAGTTCTGTCATATTTTTAGGTGTAGGCCAATCCAATATGGCCCGAATCTTCTCTGGGTGCACCTGGACCCCATTGGCCCCTATCACATGCCCCAAGTATAACATCTCCTGCATTCCGAACTCACATGTGGACATTTTGGCATATAGTGACTGCTCCTGTAGAATGCTAAGTACTTCATTTAGATGTCTCAAATGTTCTTCCCAAGTTCTAATGTATATCAATATGTCGTCGAAGAATACCAGAAGATACTTACGTAAATGAGCCTTGAAGCTATGGTTAATGCATGACTAGAAAGTATCTCATGCATTAGTGAGCTCGAATGGCATCACTAGAAACTCATAATGTTTGTAGTGGCAACAGAAAGCGATCTTTGGAACATCCTGTTCTCTGACCCGAATCTGATGGAAACCTGATCGAAGGTCAATCTTGGAAAAGTAATTTCCCCCCTGTAGTTCATCCATCAACTCATCAATCCTGGGATGGGATACGTATTCTTTATGGTCTTCTTGTTGAGTTCTCTGTAATCAATGCACATGCGTAGGGTTCCATCCTTTTTCTTTACTATCACTACTGAAGATGCAAATGGACTAGAGCTAGGTTTGATGTACCCTAGCTTGAGTAGTTCCTTGATTGTACTTTCTATATCACCCTTGTACCTCCTCGGATGTCTATAAGGAGTGGTTATAACTGCTTGAGTCCCCTCCTCTAACTCAATAATGTGCTCAAATCCCCTATTTGGAGGTTGACCTGCTGGAAGGTCTTCAAATACTGACTTGTGCTTTTGTAGTAAGGCCTATATATCTTCTGGATGTTGTGTGGCCTTATCTGGTGGTTTTTTGAAGATAACCAAACACTTTTTTTCCCACTCAATATCTCCCTGTCGGAGTACTTCCTCCATCCCGTGTGATGTCACTGCCGTGGGAGGGTAGCTATTCATCCCTCTTCTCCTATGAAATCCATATCCATGGTCTGGTGGTTCGTGGAATACTTCCCTATGGAATACAACCACTAAAATCCTAATACCACATTCATGTCAGGTACATATACCACATAGAATGTCTCTATCAATGTATAATTCCCAAGTGTTACTTTTAATTTAGGAATCCTATGACCACACTCCATTGTGTGACCTGCTGCAGCTACTGAAAACCCATCAAAAATCTCGGTCTGAATGCCTCTCTTTTTAACCCATGCACCATCAATAAATTTGTGGGATTCCCCACCATCTATCAACACCCCCACTCCGTGGCCTTGTACGGTACCTATGATTTGAAGGCTGTGGAATCTAGGAACCCCTGTCATGGTAGCAATTGTACCTCCTAAGGGTTGTCCCTCATCAACTGTCTCTGGTGTCTCTCCTTTATCCTGATATTGATAATCCTCATCCTCCCCACTGTCGGAATAGGCCTCTATGTACCAGGCCTTTCCCTTGCCTGAACATCTGTAACCTGGTACCCATGGTTCCTGGCAAGTGAAATATAAATTTTTTCTTCTAAGGTCATATCGAGTACCATTGTCTATCCATTGTTTCTAGAAGGGTTTCCTCTCTTTATCTTTAATAGGGAAATCGGTTCTGGGAGGAAAACTATTTTTGGGTACTGCATCCTGCAAATCTCTAGTCCGGTTGATGGCATCTGCTAGGGTGGTGGGCCTATAGGGCTTGAACCATCCCCGTAAGGGTTCAATGAGGGCCTTTGTAAACAAAATAATCAACTTGCTCTCTGATATATCTGTCACCATGACTGCTATCCTATGAAACTATGAAATAAGTGCATCTGCACTACCTTCCTGCTTGATTTGTTCCATGTCTCTAAAGTGTACCTCAGGGTCCTTTCGATCAGACCGCTTAATAAGCCTCTCTGTAAAATCTGGGTACGATGTGAAGGTATTGTGACCCAGTGTCACTAACCCGTGGTACCACCACTCATGGGATTCTCCATCCAAATGAAAAGTATCCAATTTAATGGCATCTGTCTCAATCATGTGTTTGAGATGGAAGTATGTATCCAACTTTTACACCCAATTCTGGGTTGGGCCACCTTGGGTACCCTCAAAGGTAGGGATAGTCAGTTTCCCTATGGTGTGCTGTAACTCATAGTTCTGGGTGAATGAATTATTGTAAGCTCTGGGTTTTTTCTTACTTTTAAAGTGGCAGAATTTAGTGAAGGTCATGGATGAATGGAAGTCATCTCCTAAATCTCTATACTCTCTCAGATAAGAACTCATGGATTCTTCTAATTATACTTGTGCTGGAGGCACTACAATTGGACTATATAAGAATTGAGGAATGGTAGGTTGGGAAGTCTTGTTGTATATATGGGCATGGCTCTGCATGTTGGTATGTAAGTGCTCCCTACTACTACTGGTGGACACCCTATCACTATTGGGAAACAAGGGACTATGTGGGGTGGGCCCATTTTTCTCTGTCATTTTCCTGAAGGTACTCATCATTTTTTTTTCCCAGTAGTGAGTTCTTTTATGGCTGATATGAGACTATTGAAATATGTTTTATCATCCTCGGCCATTGTTTATTTTCCCTTTCCAAACTGATACTCTCTTTTCCCCAACTCTATGTCCTCTAACTCCTCTTCTCCTCTATCACTATCTCTAAACCTCTGTCTTCGGTAAGTAATGTTGTATGGGTCTTCTTAATTCATTTATAATTTTGCATGCCCATAGATGGCAAGGAAAATAGCTCTGATACCACTGTAAAATCCCAAAGTGATATTTTTTTCTTTTCTTTGTGTACTATAGATGGCTAGTAGGCTTATGCCTCAATATAATATGAAAGAAAACACTGATCTCTGCATGCATGCAGATCTGTGCCCTAGATAATACTAAAATGATAGAAAATAGGAGAAATTAATGCATGTATATACCAGTATGTAGATCTGCTGATGATGAAGAGGATGCCCCCCGCATGTAAGAATTTTGAGGGAGCAATAAGGAGATAAGTCAAATCGTCCTCCACAGGTGAATGCGCCCTCCTCCAAAGCTGTAGATGATCCTCAATAATAAATAATCCACTGATGAATACCTAGATGATGTGCACTAGGGTTATAGTACCCCTGTGGAAGTGATGGAAGCAACATGTAGAAGAAATAGTGTCTCAATATCCTAAAGCATAAGTATCCTCCTCAATGGAATTCTCCCATGCAAAAAGACACTCTCTAGATAGTGATAATTGCTGATAACTTGCTTGATAGTCTAGCTGAGAGGCCCTTCTTCCAGGGGAAGCATGATGAGGGTGTTTTGAGAGGAATAGAAGAAACATGCATAAGTTCTGCCCTATGTAGAGAAGAAAACAAATAGATATGTATCTAACCACGGTACCACGGTATGATGGTGGACCCCTCCAACTGTATGAATAATCAATCTCTCGAAGCAACTGCTGAATAGAACCTGATGATGAAGTAGTGTTGAATCTGGATGATCCAACCTGATGATGAACTAGGGAAGATAGATTTTGCTGCCAAAATACACCAGTTAGCTGAGCATGCACTCAACCCCAAATTAGCTCGCCGAGCTCTCCAATTCTACTCCTCAAATCAATAATCATATAAGTGTCTTTCTCCTTTCACTTTACCTTTCTTTTATAACTTCCAACTACGAATAACCTAAATTTTGACCTAATTAGGTCACTTTAACTTCTAATTTGCAGTTGACTTGCATGCAGGTGCATGGAAACTCAATCGGGTGCATGCATCATGAAATAATGCTCATATTTTATGCATGCAAGTGGCCTTTGGCTCTGGTGGCCCCCGTTTACCAATGATGATATAATATTGATGCCATAGATCTTCTTATAAGGCATCAGTCCACAGCTGATTCCCTGACTGTCAGTGCCCGCTCGAACCTATGGGAATCATATAGGTTAGCGGGCTGGTCCTCAATGCCTAAGCAGAAGAGGACATTATAATGTTGATGGTTTATGTGCTAGCCAGGCACAATATATTTGGAGACATCGTGCAAAAATGCAAATTAATAAAAATACCATGCAACTAGCTATGCTCCGCAACATGAAAGATATGGGGGAATGATTTCACAAGGAATAGGGAGGGAAAACATTCAAACCCTTGAGCCAATGGGGAAAAATCCAAATGTCAAAGGGAAAACCCATAAAGCTGTCAACTACCCAGTTTTTCTTTTTGTGCCAATCAATTATTTCTGCCAGAAATTGGTTGGGGAAGTTAATGCATGGGGATGGGAAGAGTATGGCAGTCAAATTCTAATTTTAGAAGCCATCATATTTTGGAAAACATGTTTTTGACTTATGGGCCAATTAAATGTCCAAAAATGCTTCCCAACCCATAATGCATTGACGGCGGGTTAAATTTCCTTGCAAACTCATAAGCCTACAAGTCTATAATCTCTACTGCAATTGTATCAACTTGATTAGTCCTAAGTTTCGGTTCACCTGGAACTTTTCTAACTCCTACTGATTCGAATGAACCGTCAGTATCTAGTCTCTGCCTTTGAGGGGGCAGTGGAGGCTCCACTATATCAGATGGAGGAATTTTTTGCAACCTTCTTAACCTACGAAGAGGTTGGTCCTCCACAGCTAAAAAATTTACTCACATAGACACCTAAAGGCAAACTAAATACAGACAAGCCACACAACACTCACTAAAAATTTCCTAAATCCAAACAGACACAACATGTATAAGATATGCCTTCCAAAAGAAAGCTAATAAATGGTTACTTGGCGTCCTTGTAGATGTTCTTAGGCACAAGTGGAGGAATCACCTAACTGCCCTCCCACACCTTATACCAGGGTTACCTTCTAAGCCCATCCAAGGTAAACGAGAAATAGCCTTCTGGTATTACCTATGTATGATCCCTAGTGCCAAGAGACTAAAGGCTATCGCAACTACACTGAGAGTATGGAAGGACAGTTGCAAGCCCGATTCGTATGCATGGGAAGGGTAGAAAATCCCAAAACCATGTCAACATCGACACCACACGGGGCCCAAGATGTGGTATTGAAAAGATCCCCATATGCGTAAAAATCCTGATCTAGGCTCGAACAAGGAATCGAAGGGTTATCTCCTCAGTCCAGGTCCTCACGTGGTCTCGTGCTTAACTCTTGTGTGAGATGAGATTTCCAGATATTCTCAATGTAGAGGAGGATTTACCTATTGAATTGCCAACTACGTCTGAAATCAAATACTTATGGATAGTTAAAACTTCATAGTCCACAAACCTAGCCTAGACTAGTTGATGTATGAACCTAGAAAAAGAAACTTAGTAATAATTTTTAGATAAATCGTTCATTTTAATTGGTTGTTTTTAGTCAGAGGTAGTGGTGTGAAATTGTATGGTGTTATAGACTCGATAAAAGAAAGAAAAAATGATGTAATAACTAGAAATTCAAAGCAAAATGCAACTACTATGCCAAATTTTCTTTTCTTTTCTTGTAAATGAAAGCTAATGAATTTTAACTAAGTATGAGAAACTACAATACTTTTAGACAAAAGCTTTGAATTTTTTCTTGAAAAATACCGAAAAAGAACACTAGATGCAAGCTAATGAAAAAAGTATAAAATATTTTTGTCTTTTCTTTTCAACAAACTTAAAAAATTATAATGCAAGTGAATGCAAACTTGAGAAAGTTTGAACAATCTAAACATATATAAGAAAATGATGCAAGCTGATCCAATAATGACACACTTCACCTAGGCATGACAAAATGACACAAAATCAAACTTGACTGAACTATAAAACTAAAAATCTTACTAGATCCGCAAAAGGGAGAAAGACAAACTCAGACTACAAACAACAGTGCAGAGTATAAAATGTTCCTAAGGACTGATCAATGACCTAGGACACAAGCCTTTAGACCCAAAATCCAAGAAAGAGGACCAATGACATTCACAAAATGAAGAAAGTCAAACAAAAGAACCCAAGGACTTGAAAAATCAAGCAAACTGTGTGATGTACAGACCTATGATTCATAGAATCATGCCAGAAACAAGACCTACACAATCCTCTGAGAGGTCACCTAGACAAGGACAAGCAAAAACCCAATGAACTCAAAGAAAGCTACGGGAACATAGGACTATTATTAAGACAACCCGCATGTGACACACAACTATTTAGAATGCAACCCGCATGTACAAGATGAAACACACGATTGTCAACAAGACAACCCGCATGTACTGCTAAAAGTTTTTCAAAGAAAAAATATTAGAAAACAAGCCCTGAACATGCCAAACTAAAAATCAAAGGAAAAAAGCAGACAAATCACGCTGAGAATCAAAAAGAGAAAAGATTGGTCAGGAAACCTAAAGGAAGGACCCATAACAGGATGGACTCCCCAATGGAGTCGCCTGTTCTATTGTTCAGGAAAACGCACCCTTATAACCTAGGGTCTCTGGGGTTACCAACTTACTAAGCTAGAAATGGAAATAGGAATAGGAGAAAATGGGACAAACCTGGTTTATGATGGTTGATCCAAGATTTTTCTTCTCCTCTTCTAGTTTCTTCCACAGCTTCCAGGGCTTTCTCCAATCACTTGCAAAGAACAAGTTCTTCCTGCAAATATCTTATATATATATATATATATATATATATATATATATCAATGGTTAATGAAATACATATTCATAATGAAATAATTAAAATAATTCATGATCCATCATATACAAGAGTGCACCAAATTGGAAGAAGAAACTTTCTTTGTTAATAAACAGAGAATGGTGAGATTACAACCCAACTTCTGAAACAAGGATTCCTCTACAAACAAAGGACATTGATTTTTGCTGCTCCAAGATGTCTAAAGGCATACCACCAGTATAACTTTGCTCTTCTATGAATGATTGATTAGTCCCATCCCATGGCCTCTATGTATACATGAGGAAATAGAGTAGTTTCGAAGGTTGAGATGGTTGAAACAATTGAGATAGTTATGATTAGGGACTCAACTGATCTCGACTAATTGTGTTTTATATTTTTTACTTCGAATTAAGGTACACACGAGTATTGATATAAGCAAGTCGCGTATGACACACTCCTTTCTTTAAGGAAACCCGTGTGTTCAATGTACATGTGAGATGCAATGCAGATACTTGCGTGCGACACGTGGGTTGCTGTGCAAATAGTCGTGTGTGCAACCCTAATGTTCAAACACAATATATTCATCTTTCCAGGAGATGATGTATCAACAGTCATGCCCCTTTATAGTGTTTTTGCTACTTTAATCCAATTTGTCCTTTTGTGTCCCGACATATTGGATGTCAGTACTCTGACGGAGAAGTGCCATTTTACATGATAACAAACATGACCTTGTAAGTTGTAATGGATTCTATTTTTTTATTCACAATTACAAATTATAAAAGTATCCATGGTTAACATTATATCAAATATACTTATCCACACTATTGCATTTGTCATGACTAGCAACAAGATTGCAATCTAGATGATAGGCCTATAAATAGGGACAAAGTGTGGGTGAAATTCCATACAAAGAAGGATGGCACTCCAATATCATCATCTAGAGCAGAGACACTGTAGTAAGCTCTCAACCTATTATTGTATGTATTATTTCATCTTGTTTTTTTAATGTTATTTTTTTTCTAATATTAATTGGTTGAAAGTTTAATATTGCTATAAACAAATTGATATGGAACAATCAAATTCAGTGTCTAATGCATATGCAACAAAGCATGATTCCATGTCTATAGTGTTGGGTTCTGAGAGGAGGGTCCGTGTACGTGGGGTTTTCTTGGGATCCACTCCAACTGGATTGTTTGGAAAAGGTCGTGCCTACAAGAAGGAATTGATTAATACATAAAATAAAATGAGACAAAAAGATAAGGGAATTGGAATAATGAAATAAAATATTTATGAATTGTTGAAATGGAAAGATTCAATGGAGCATAGGAAAGAAACAACTATTGTTGATCCAAAACCCAATAACGTAATAATTTTTCCTGTTTAAATTATTTAATTTTTAATGTATGCCATCTTTGAAGATTGGGATTTTAAATGTTTGTCTCTTCTTATTACATTGTATATCATGCAAACTACTATATTGACAGACTAATGCTCCCCTACCAAATGTTGCATCAAATATTTGAAATTAACCCTTATTTTTTCCAATATTACTTTTCATTATTTGAGTACATCTCAAAAGTGTTTATTTTTCATGAGATCCAGAATAGGCCCATTGAAACTTCAATGGAACAAAGTACAATGGATCCTACACCATCTAAGAGCTTGAATATATGTTTGAAACTATTTATTATTTGGTGCAATGTTATAATCCTTATTTCGATATAATCTACAAGTGATTTTTTTAGCAATCTTCCTCGAGTCATAGTGAAGCTCTGATGAGACAAACTCTTTTGGCTTCAAGGCAACTTAATCATGGCCCAAATGGTAACTTGAAATCTTGGGTAAGTTATAAACCTATTCATTCTCATGTCCAATAATATTTTCTTATTTTAAAGGATCTCATAATAATTTGTTTATTGACAAAGTCAATCGTCATTGCCACCTTCAAAACAGGGATTGGAAGGAATAAAATGTTTACTTATTTTAATGGTGGGGTGAAGGTCGCCAAGGGTTACATAAGAAGTGTTGACCCAAATTTTATTATTCCTAATGGGAAAGAAATAGGAGAGAGATATTAATGTGTGTTTCCACAATCACTTTTGGTCAATCTCTACTATGAAATCAAGCTAAAGTGCATAAGCAATCAATGTGAGTATTTAGTGTACACACTTAACAATTTTATAGCCTGGAAGAGCATTGACACTGAATTGATCTATGGCATTGAATATTGTAAATGAACAATTTTAAGGAGTTTCATATGTTATTTTTGTCTCTGTGATAAGGTTATGAGAGGAATTATGCTTCAAATCTGAAAGAATCCAACTATTTATGGGAATTTAATTTTCCCTGAGTTTTTTTCTCTAAATTTCATGTCATTCTTTTATGTTTTGAGGTTTTTAATGGAATAATCATGAGTCGCCATATTGCTGGAATGTTGTTTTCAGATTGAAGTTATTGATAGCTTTTGTGTGTAAAGAATGTAATATACTTTTAAGTTGGAAGACATAACATTGCAAATATTGGTGTTACCCTTGTACATCACTTGGTTTTCCACTAGTCATGCATAGTGCATACAATGGATGGAAGTCATGAATTTGAGTGGTGTTCTCAAGTTTTTCGCATGTAGTCCTGAACACATCTTACCAAGAAATTGTATGAGTTTCCCTTCAGCTAGAGAATTGTATCACCATGTTGTAAAGAGAAGGGTGCAATGCATCACTTTGTGCAGGAAACTTATATGACCTTATCATATAAATGTATTCTAAATTATTCAAAATGAAGTGAACATGATACTATAGAAAATTTTTGTTCTAGTGTTTGGGTTTCCTTCTTGTTTGGGTGTGTTATTATAGCATCATTGTTTGCAGAGACTTTTTCGTTGATGTAATATTTTTCTTATTTTTTTCTTAACACAACTAGGTGCATCTACAACTATATCCATAGTGAGCAGATCTATTAGTAGGCCTTCATGTGGATATATCATAGAGATGTTAATTGTATGGCCTTTATATGTTTAGGGCCTGGTCATGAATGAGGTGGGTGCTTGTTGAGTCTCCTATGATATTGTTGAGTCAATGAACCTTTTGATTACGTAATAGCCTTCTATGAGTTTAAGATCAAAGAGTTATTGCAAAGAGTTTTCTTCCCCTATAAATTTTCCCTTCTCCATGTATTTTCATATCTTTTAAGTCTATGTATGTCTCTCTTGAAGCGATAATAAATATTGAGAAACAACTTTGGACATATATGTGTTTTTATTATAGATAATGGTGAGCGTGATATTGCTTGAAAGATTTCAATTTTCTTTAACCTCTAGTCCAATTGTTTTATGTGTACATTAACAATTGTGTATGGAGTTTTTTGTTTACTGTTGCTTATTGTGTATTGGCATCCTACGTTACTAGAAACTAGAAATGAGAAACATAATGAGAAACAAGAATGGTATGAGAAATGGAGTTTACAGTTTTTGCATACAAGAAATGAGGAGAGAGAAACAACAACATTGAAGATGAAGAAGAGTTGGAAAATTTCCCTTTGGTATGCCACTTTTTTATTTATTTTGTCAAAGATAACACAATATTGTAATGAACAAAATCAATCCTAATGTATTGGTATAGAAAAAAAACATATACTATGTTTAGTATAACAACTATTATTTGAATTATTCATTCATCCAAGTGTTACAAGAATTTCAATGCCTTAAATATGAGTGATCCTTTCCCTTTCAGTCATGATTTTCCCCACATCTAACCCCCTTTATACTAATGAATGAAAAAAAATGCAACATTTACAAGTGGGTTTCACTACAGATGAAGGTATAAATACAATAAAATTACAATGGCATAGGCTACATCACAATTTGCATCACTTAAGTAAATACCATTTTGTGTTGATTATAAGTACAGTGGCCTTGTTGTCCATCCACTCTTAAAACAATATTAGTTCTTTTGGAAATCCAAAATGAAAGAAAAATTCCTTGGAAGAAAAACTGTAGACTTTATAATAAAAATAATTCAATAAAACCACCATAAGTCCTATATGTGTGTGTTCTTGCATCATCCTAAAAGAATTTGAGTGTCTTTTCTTGACCATTTTGTTTCAGATATTTTTACTGAACTTTTTCCATTTAGATATTTTATTTTAACAATTTTAAATATCGGTTGGTCTCTTGATAACTTCTATGAATCGGCATGTCTTCATAATTGACCTATGTAGTTGTCTTGGTCCAATGGTGCACTATTGAAAGTTTTGCAACCCAAAAATATAAATTGTATTGTATGCATAGCATTTGCATGTGACTTAACATAAACAAGCAACTCTAACACGTGTACTTTTTCACTAGGTTTTTGAAATCCACACTGGTTATAAATGTTTTTCAAATAATTATTTCACCAGTTAGTTACAATAGTTTCTCGTGCAATTAGAATATGTGGACCCTATTAAGTGTCATGTCTAGACTTTAAAAAAACACCAAAAACTGTTGATTTCAATTAAATAGTCCACCCTTTAATGTTCATTGTTAGAATTTGTTTTCCATTCAAAAGCATACATAAAGATGGCGCTTTCACTCTAACAAGATTTACTCTTTACTTGGAATTTACACACCTCATGCCACATAAAATTCAACACCCACAATTTCTAGAGTGTCATTATATTCCTTTAACCTTTCATCGTGTGTCTATTTGTCTTCACAATACTTCAATTTATTTAAGGTACTTTTGAATTCGTATATTCCTACCCTTTTATTTTATATAGTCTTTACCAAGATAAATTACTTTCTATAGTAGAGTTTGAAAGAGACTGCTCCAATAAAGGTAAAGCTAAATTAATCAATGCTTTGATTGATATACGAGTTCATTGTTTTATTTATTTAAATATTGGGATATGTTCATTCTTATATTATTATGTTCAATCATTGAACTAATAATAGGTTTTCCATGGAAACCTGTGTTCCTTAATAATCCATAACATAGACGTACTAGTGTTTTCATTTCCATTTATAAAAAGAGTGCCTAAACCCGTAGGTTGCAAATGAAATCAACGTTTACAAAGAAATTTATGTGTTTGAGGGTATCGATCATCACATACTATTTAAGAAAAAACACACATACAATACCATACTCTAGTATGCAGCCTACTTCAATTTCCAATGTCCATCCATACTCCGATCCTACCAAAAACACTCAGCACATCATACAATCAAGGGAAAAAATTCAATCTAAGGATTGAAGAAAACTATCCATATTACTATCAAGGGATGAAAAACCATGCACACAAATGGGTATAACAAAATGTAGTAAAAGAAACACTACCCATCGCAGTAAAAAAAGAGCACATACAAAAAAACAAAAGAGATTTTAAGGTAGGTTGAACCTATTTTCATGGACATACTTAAATTGTCAAGTTTCACTTTTTTTATATGGGTAGAGTGACATTAACTCCTGAAATATTTGTGATTTTAAGGTATAATTGGAAAAGAGACATAAAAAAATTGCACATATTAGTATTTTTAGCTATTTAGAAGTAACATGAAGAGTCATATTTAAATGTATTTATACACGGTTTTCATTAATAATACAATTAATTATCATCATCAACTAGAGTACATACATCAATTTCTCATAATGATCAAGCCTATCAGGATCGCTCAATTTACAAAATTGTTGCTCAGTCAAGCATATGAAGAAGATGCTTCAAAATTCTAAAAGGATTTCCATTGTTGCATAATACAATAGTCAAAGAAGATTTCAAAAGTCCAGTTCTTGAAGTTCACAAAGAGAGATGCAGTTTAGTATTAGGAACAATTTGTTCCTTTGGTTCTATAAGCTACAAGGAAAGACACAATTTAATATCCATGAAGGGTTGTTGCTCTAGGTTGGTGCCTCTAGGATTCCATGAAGAAAATTGCAGTTCAGTATCCAATAAGGACTAAGTTTAGGAGTCTACAAAAATAAATCTAATTAAGGATTCTATGAATCTGGTAGGTAACTTTTGGTAACATCAAATATCTTTTGAAATATCTCGAAGAGAATTGAAGCATGCCCCTATTTCTTTTCCAGAAAAATAATATGATCCTTCTAAGTTAAATTTCCTCTACATTCCATTGATTAATTTGTATCTGATCATACCATTATCAAACATCAACCTCCTTCACATGCGATTCCCATGATACCAAGTTGTTCTTAATATGTAAGAATTCTTCTAATTGTGCATGAATTGTTGCGGATAGATTTTCCATAGAATCAACATGTTGAAAAGAATCAAACATGGATATAATAATTGTGAATAAATTGGATATCGAATTACAGAATCATTGACTGCAAATGAAGTGAACGCCAACATAGAGGCAATGAAAAAAACTAATTATGCACTCGTCCATGAAGTCTCTATGGATTTAAAAGATCAGTTACCAAATATGGTAAGATCTGTAATTAATTTCCACCATAAATAAGTTTAAAAGGTAATTATGATTGGATGTCTCCATAAGATGTAAATGACACAAAAGCGAGGCTACATTCATAATCGATTTGATGGATTTTAAGTCTACATGTTTTCAAGTCAGCTGAACGAGGCACCATATAAATCTTTTCTTCTATCCTTTGATGACCATGGCTACAAGTGGATATATGAGGTTACATATATTGTGGAAAAAATACATCCCTTGTCGAACTTGGGATTCAAAAGAGGATACCATTATGTAAAGGAAGATGTATAAAGGTATTCTTTAATCTAGAAATATAACCTAAATTTATAACTTAGGCATTGTTGACACAGAGGTTTTTTGTAATGCCCCAATTCGAAAATTCCCAACAAAAGAAAAATTTTGGAAAAATTGTCATGACTAGCTTGGAATGCAGGGAATTCGAATGGCTCAAGTGGGTCTCGAATTTGATAGGGACTGATGTGGAGAGTATTAATACTCTTAAATATAATATCTTCTATTTTTATTACAATTCATAGACATCTGCACCTTGATTTGAACATAATGGAAAAAAGGGAAAAATTACTAGCAATTTATGGTGCAATTCGCCCTAGAGTTTGGGCAGAATTGGCTCTCCAAATCCTAAGTAACCCTCCAAAATTTTGAGAACAGAGTATGGGGAATTTAATTATACTTCATTTAATATCATTATATGTGGTTAATAGTTCTGAAACAAAGGATTAAATCTTCATATTTGAATGCACTAGTGATATTTGCTTAAGGGAAATGACATAATAAAGCTCAACTTCGAATCATAAATGGTGCATATAATGGTTCAGAACAGAGAAATATGAATATGTAAAATTGAAATAATTTCAATATCTTACTAATAGCATATAAAATTGATCCAACTCGCAATACACATTAGATACACAATCTCCATTTAAAGGGAAAATCATCTCATGGAAACTAGTCACAAGAAAGCTTGGAAATGTGAACATTTGCATATGTATTTCTTTTTATTTCGACTTATATAGCATATGAAATTGATATTATAGAGCCATACATCATACATCAGAGCATGGGAATCAATGAAACTCAATGGGGTGCAACCAACATTTACACTAGTGCGCCTTCATAGAAAAACATGTAAATATGGAAGTGGAGATTGAGTGAATGAGAGGAAAGATGGGCCATGAATAGAAGAATCCTCCTATATGAAATAAAACACTCCCTAAAGATCTAAATGAGATTTCTGAATGGCTCTCCCATGGAAAACTTGGATGATAATCTCACTCTCTTGAAATTGGCTCACTGGAAGGGTAAGTGTGCACTCATCGTGGAAAGGACAAAGAATTGCTCTCCAAATGCCAAAGGAAAATTCACAAATGATAAAAATCCATTTCCATTCCACATGAAATATTTTTATAACCATAACAAGGTACTCCAAGTTTTAATTAATTCCCATAGGCTTCCTCCACCTCATCCTTGATGTTTAGTAACCTCCATGACACTTGGCCTTCTCCTCAACCCTTCATCTTCCACCAAATTCGAATGGTTTCCTATAACTCAAAAATTTGATCTCTTGGTGGCTATTTTTAGCCTTTTCATGTGATATTTGTCATATTTCATCAATCAGGTCTGACTTTTCATAGAATCTTCCATCATTGTTGTCATAAAGCGTAGGGAATCTAGCTCCACATGACACCTAGTTTCTTCCTAGACTCTTCCTCTTCTATGGGGAGTTAATCCTACTCAACCATTTGAATCCTTGGGCTCATGATATGTAATTTGATGACTCTTCACCTTCCAATAACCTTCCATCACTCATAATTTCTAATCTTGGGTGAAGTCATGACATGTGCAAGGAGGAATCTAGCCACCCAAGGCCCCCATGGACCTCCAAATGTCCTCATGAAGAAATGCCCCTTTATTTTCTCCATATTTCTTATTTTTATGACCCAAATTAATGTTTAAATTATAAACTAAGGTTCTCCTGGGTCCCATAGCTCCCTTATTGCAATATTTAATGCCTCCTCCCCCAACCTAGGGAACTAGTAGGTGGGTGAACATTGTCAACTAGTAGAACTATTGGAATGGGGACATGAAAGTCCTTCGCACCCAATATTACTTGTCCTAAATCAATGCCTAGTTTGGATGATGAAAAAAAATTTCATCTTCCCAAGTGGCCTCCTCACTAGGCAAATCCTTCCATTGTACCAAATATTCTTTGATTGTTCTGCTTCGTAGCCTTTTCTCCCTCATTCTCAAGACTTTGCTTGGAATGGGAACAATTTTTCCTTCATCATCCAAAGGTGGTGAAGTATATAAAAATGAAAATTTCTGCCCTATAACCTTCTTTACATAAGAAACATGAAACATGCTATGAATTTTTCTTCCCATGGGAAGCTCCAATTGATAGGCCACTTCTCCAACTTTTGGAATCACTTTGTAGGGACCATAAAATATTGGTTTGATATTTTATGAACCTTTACCTTTTATGGTGGTTTTTTTGTAGGGAGACAACCTCAAATACACCAAGTCATTCATTTGAAATCGTCTCTCCATTCTATGTTGATATGCATATTGTTTCTGTTGATTTTGAGAAACCTGCATGTTATCTCTCAAAGCCTTCAAAATTTCTTGACTTTATGCAATCCAATCCTTATCCTTGGAGATCTACTATCACCAAAAATGTGGTCAGTAAAAGTGGATGCATCATAACCATACATTTATTTAAAAGGAGACATGCTAGTGGACATATGGAAAGTAGTATTGTAACAAAACTCACCCAAATGCAACCATTTTATCCATGTTTTTTGCTTCCCATTAACATAGTTCCTCAAGTAGCCTTCCAACCATTAATACACCCTCTCTATTTGGCGACCAGTTTGGGGATGATAGCTTGTGCTAGGTGTCAAATTTGTCCCCACAATTTTGAAGATTTCTTGCAAAAATGCACTAAAAAATATGCTATCTCTATCACTAACAATGCTCTTAGGAAGCCCAAGCAATCTGAAAAATTCTTTAAAAAATAGTTCAGCCACTTGTGCAGTAGTGAAAGTGGTAGTAACAACAAAGAAATGAGCAAATTTAGTGAGTCTATCCACCACCACAAATATGTAATCCTTACCAAATACTTTGGGAAACCCAGTGATGAATTCCATGGAAATGTTCTCCCATTTTTGTGTTGGAATTGGCAAGGGATGTAAGAGACCAACTGTATGAGTGTGCTCCACTTTATTTTGCTGACACATGGGGAATTCATTAACATACTTCATAACATCATCCTTCAACCCTTTCCATGCAAATATTTCCTTCAACATTCGGTATGTAAGAGACCATCTGGATAAGTGTGCTCCACTTTATTTTGCTGACACATGGGGCATTCATTAACATACTTCAAAACATCGGTGATCCGGTGGATTATTCATCTTCAAAAATTACACTGATCCAATATGGTACAAGGTTTATTAATCTAGTGTTTTAACTCGTATGCTAAACATTATATGCACAGTCACGCAATTATCTCATGGTACGCAGCTTATCGCATGGTGCGCAGTTACCGCATGGTGTGCAGCTTATCGCATGCCGCGCAACTTGCGAACCGTCAAGTTGAATATCGGGTATATGGAAAATTACTTATACACTGTGACATTTATAGGCTACGACAATGGATTGGGTATATGGCGAAGTCCTTATATGCCGTGACATTTATTGGCTGCGACAGTGGATCAGGTATATGGCGAAGTCCTTATATGCTGCGACATTTATAGGCTGCGACCATGGATCGGGTATATGGCGAAGTCCTTATATGCCACGACATTTTTATGCTGCGAAGTTGAGGGTGACATCAAATGTTTATGTTACGTGGCATAACCTAGTTGCAATTCATTGCAACGTGTTGTGAGTCGGCACATGTGCGTGGAGTTGGTTGCAACGTTTCGGGCAACTGGAACGTCGTGGTAACATAACGCTTGGGCTGTGACTTGGCGGGATGGCATGATTCATTTTAGCATATGGTTGTAATGATAAATAAAAGATCATAGCTGTGGTCCGTTACTGATCCTCTCGCAAAATGCTTAAATAGAGGATACTGGCCACAGTACAAAGACAGACCGAGTAGAGAGACACAGATTGTTTGAGAGCACAGAGCATCGTTTCTCTGTTATGAGAAGCTTAGAGAGATTTTGCTACAAAGTGTTTAGATGTTGTTACTGTAGAAGTTGACATTCTCTGTTACAGTTTAGTTTTCTTTGTCTTTGAATGCTAATTGTAATTTCCAGAAGAGAGGTCTTTAAGACTTTGTACAGCATTTTGTTTACAGTTGCTGAAGTTGTTTCTAGAACCATTTTTGTACCATTTCAAAGAGATTAATTGGATTGGTACCCATTGGAGAGGGACCCAGAGACGTAGCCCAGTGGAGGGGGTGAACTCCGTTATCAACTTCTGTTTGTGACTCTCTGATTCTATGTTTTCTTTTTTATATCTGTTTATCAGTTTTGCTGTTCTCATTTCGGTTTTCTCATTCCTGTCGCAGTGTGGTTTTTCATTGCTGTTCTGAGAATTTAATTTTTGTTAATGCTGTTCCATTAATTAACCTGTTGAACGCATTCTTTTACAACAAAATTTTAATGCACACAAGTTGAGGTCCGACGGATCAATTGACCTTCAACCCTTTCCATGTAAATATTTCCCTCAACATTCGATATGTTTTGAAGAAACCAGGATGACTTGCTAGAGGAGAATCATGAGCCTTTTTAAAATTTTCCTCCTTCAAGCCTGAATTAGGGACCAAATAGATTCTACCTTTGTAGTATATGATTCATTGCAATACCATGTACCTATCATCATTGTTAGTCCCATCAAAAGGTTCACAAGAAAATTTATCTTTGGCATACTCTACTTCTAATGTGGCTTTCCAATTTTCTTCTACATCCATGAGAGAAATAGAAGGTCTTCTAGATAAGGCATCAGATACCACATTATTTTTCCCCTTCACATATTCAATATCAAATTCAAGTTCTTGAATCTTACTCACCCACTTTTTCTTCCTTTCATTTAAATCTTTTTGAGTGAGGAAGTATCTCAAGCTGTTATGGTCAGTTTTGACTACAAGTTTGTTTCCCACCAAGTATTGTAGAAACTTGATCAAATCATGCATGATGGCCATCATTTCTTTATCATATATGGAGTAAATCCTCTCATGTGGCTGCAAATTCCTACTCTCAAAATCTATTGGGTTTTGTCCTTGTCCTAGGACTGCTCCAATGCCTTCTCTTGATGCATCACATTACAAGACAAATGGTTTAGAAAAATCAGGCAATGCTAGAATAGGAAAATTTCTTATTACCTATTTCATTCTTTGGAAAGCTTTATCTTCCCCTTCATACAAATGGGAATCATCTTTTTTTTTCAAATCAGTGAGAGGTGAAGTGATTTGGGAGAACCCCTTCACAAACTTTCTATAGTAGGTACAAATTCCAATGAACCCTGTTAATTTAGTGAGACTTTTGGGACTACGAGGCCACTCTAAAATGGCTCTTATTTTCTCCATATACACCTTCACACCATATTGTACAATTATGTGTACAATATACATGAGCTTTTTCAAACCAAAATCACATTTTGACAGCTTAGCAAAAAAAGATTGATCATGCAGAATTTTTAATACCTCTTCTAGATGATGCAAGTGTTCCGTCCAAGTTTGCCTGTAAATAAGAATGTCATCAAAGAAAACAAGTATACAATTATGAATTTGCTTGTGGAAGATGTTTTTAATGCATTATTGGACTATGTCTGGTGCATTTTTCAAGACAAAGGGCATGGCAACAAACTCAAAGTGACCATAGTGGCATCTGAAAGCATTCTTTGGTATATCTTCTTCTCTCATTTGAATTTGATGATAACCTAATCTAAGGTCAATCTTTGAGAAGAAATTGGCCCCATGGAGCTCATCCATAATCTCATAAATCCTTGGGATGGAGTATCTATTCTTTATTTTCTTCTTGTTTAATGCTCTGAAATCAATGCACATTCTCAAGGTTCCATCTTTATTTTTTACCATAACAACTGAAGAAGCAAATGGGATAGAACTAGGCCTTATGAGACTCAACTCCAAGAGTTCTTTAATGTACTCTTCAATCTCATATCGAATAATTTTGGGATGCCTATAAGGCTGCATTTTGATAGGTTGTGTTCCTATCTCCAACTCAATGCTATGCTCAACACCTCTATCTAGTGGTCTTCCTGGGGGAAGGTCTCCAAAACCCTTCCCATACTTACTCAGTAGTTGCTATATCTCCTTAGAATGCTTGGAAATGTTCAAGTGGGTTTTAGGAGATGTAATTAAACATTCAAAATCCCACTCTATATCTCCATGCCTCAATATAGTCCTCATGCTGTGAGAAGACACTGCTTGATTTTGGTAAGTGTGCATTCCCCTCAACAAGATGGGTTTCCCTTTTGAATTTTTGAACCTTATTTTAGGGAATTGATAATTCACTATATGTTCCCCTAAAGAATACATCCATTTTACTCCCAAAACCACATTTGTATCAGCCACATTCACTACATAAAAATTATCAGTGATAATATGATTTCCTAGAGTAACTTGAAGCTTTGGAATCCATTTAGTGCAGTCCATAGAATTGTTACTTGGAATGATGACTGTGAATCCATCAAAATTTCAATCTTGTAACTTTATCCTCTCCACCAAGGCTTCATATATGATGTTGTGTGTGTATCCACCATCCACTAGAACAACGACCTTTTGGCCTTGTATGTTTCCCTTGAGCCTTAATGTGTGGAATATAGGCACACTTGAAAGTGCTGCAATTTTTCCTGTATCAGGAGTGGGTTTTTATTTTTCTACTGTTTGATACCCTTCTTATTGGGGTTATGCAAGTTTTTCCTCTTCCTTCTCCTCCTCCTCCTCATCATATTCAGAAAAAACTTCAATGTACTGTGCCTTTCCCTTGGCACATCTATGTCCAGGGACCCAAGGTTGTTGGCATGTAAAACATAGCTTCTTTATTCTAAGCTCTTATTTGCTTGGCCCTCCTTTATTTTATTTGGTATAGGAGTCCTTTTTCCATGGTTTCTTACCTTAGTTTAACTTGGAAGGGAAATTTGGATTAGGAGGGTATTTGGTTCTTGGAAACACATTCTGCAGATCCCTTGTCAAATTCATGGCATCCTTTAATGTGAATGGCTTGTGGGATTTCACTAGCCTTCTCAAAGGTTCTGTCAATACTTCAATAAAAAATAAAACCAACCTAGCCATAGATACATTAGAAACCATTACTTAAAGCTTTTAAAATTCTAACATATATGCTTCAGGAGTTCCTACTTGCTTCAATTGCGCTAGTTCTTTGAAAGGAAGTTCAGGGTATTTCCTCTCAAATATCTCCATCAATGCATTGGAGAAACCCTCATAAGATAAAATATGATCATTTCCCAAGGTCATAATACCATGGAACCACCAATCACTAGCTTCCCCTTCAAGATGTAGAATGGCCATTTTCAATGCATCTTCTTCAACCATAGGATTTATTTGGAAATATACACTTAATTTCTGCAACCAAGAACTAGCAGACATCTGTGAGGAACCATCAAAGGAAGGAATTGTTAATTTTCCCATTGTGTATTTTAATTCATGGTTAATATGGGATTCCATATTCCCATTTCCTCTTTGTTTGAACTAAAGAGAATATCTAATGAACTGATCAAAAGGTAGGACTTTCCTACATTCATCACTTAATTGCTGCTTCTCTAACATCATAGGTGGTGTAAGGGCCTTATTTGCAATATAAAAAATTAGGTATTACAGGTACACTCTTACTTCTGAACTCATGAGGTTTTTTATAAGGTCCAATCTTCTAAAAAATGGTTTCTCCATTGGTCTTCCCCTCATCATGGGGTGTACTACTACTACTCCCGGGTGTTGACTTGCTCCCAAGTTGGATAGCCAACAATTAGAACCCTTGCATGAGATGTTTTGTCATACTGTCAAGAGATGATGTAATGAATGTTTTAAGGTCTCCATTATTCTTTCCCCTCCATATCTCCAAATCCTAGTTCTTTCCTAATCTCTTCGTAACTAGGATTACTTTCTTCTCTTTCACTGTTAAGATCTCCAATATTCTGTTACTAATGGAGGAAGATCAGAATCAGGAAATATGAATAGGGAGATATATCAGGTTCCAATATCATGCTCTGATACCACTTGTAATGTCCCAATTTGAAAATTCCCAACAAAGGAAAAATTTTGGAAAAATTGTCTTAACTAACTTGGGCTGTGGGGGATTTGAATGGCTCAAGCAGGTCTCGAATTTGATAGGGAATGATGTGGGGAGTCTTAATAATATTAAATAGAATCTATTTTTGTTTTATTACAGGTCATAGATATCTACAACTTAATTTTTACACAATGGCAAAAAGGGAAAAATTATTAGCAGTTTATGGTGCAATTCCCCCTAGGGTATGGGCAGAAATGGCTCTCCAACTCCTAAGAAACCCTACAAAATTTCAGAAAAAAGTATGGGGAATGTGATTATACTTCATTTAATTTCATTATGTGTGGTTAATATTTTTGAAATAGAGGATTAAATCTTCATATTCGAATGCACAATTTCAGTGATATTTGCTTAAGGGAAATGACACAATAAAGCTCAACTTCAACTCATAAATAGTGCATATAATGGTTTAGAAAAGAGAAATATGAATATGGACCATTGAAATAATTTAAATATATTATTAACTGTATATAACATTTACCCAAGTCGCAATACACATCAGATACACAATCTCCATTGAAAGGGAAAATCATCTCATGGAAACTAGTCACAAGAAAGCTTGGAAATGTGGACATTTGCATATGTATTTCTTATGATTTCGACTTATAGAGAATATTAAATTTATATTAAACATTCATACATCATACATCAGATCTTGGGAATCAACTGAACACAATGGGGCACAACCACCATTCACACTAGTGTGTGTTCATAGAAAAACATGGAAATAAAATTGAGAGAATGGGAGGAAAGATGGATCACGAACAGCAGCAGCATCCTATATGAAATAAAAAACTCTTTGAAGCTCCATGTGAGAGGTCTGAATGTAATCTCCCATTTAAAACTTGGATGATAATCTCACTCTCTCGAAATTGGTTAACTAGCAGGGTAGGTGTGCACTCACGGTGCAAAGGACAAGCAATTGCTCTCCAAATGCCAAAGGAAAATTCACAAATGATAAAAATCCATTTCCAATCCTCCTGGAATATTTTTATAACCCTCAAAAGGTCCTACAAGTTATAATGCATTCCCATAGGCTTCCTCCACCTCATCCTTGATGTTTAGTAACCTCCATGACACTTGGCCTTCTCCTCAACCCCTCATCTTCCACCAAATTCGAATGGTTGCATCTAACTCGAAAATTCGACCTCTTGGTGGATATTTTTAGCCCTGTCATGTCATATTTTTCATATGAAAGCAATCAGGTCTTCTATAAGGTCTGAATTGTCATAGAATATTCCATCATTGTTGTCATACAGCAGAGGGAATCTAGCTCCACATGGCACCTAGTTTCTTACTAGACTCTTCCTTTTCTATGGGGAGTTACTCCTACTCACCCATTCAAATCCTTGGGATCATGATATGTAATTTAATGAATATTCACCTTCCAAGAACCTTCCATCACTCATAATTTTGAATTTGGGATGAATTCATGACATGTGTAAGGAGGAGTCTAGCCATAGAAGGCCCCTATGGACCTCCAAATGTCCTCATGAAACAATGACACTTTATTTTCTCCATATTTATTATTTTGTGTGACCCAAATTAATGTGTAAATTATAAACTAAGGTTATCTTGTTTCCCATATCTCCCTTATTGCAATATTTATTGCCTCCTCCCCCAACGTAGGGAACTAGTAGGTGGGTGAACAATGTCAACTAGTAGACCTATTGGAATGGGGACATGACATTTTTCTGTAAGTGTCTGGGATAGTCACAAATGGTTGTGATATTCTGAGCCTCTATCATTTTACCTTGATATTTTATTAATTATTTATTTTGTTTTAAATTTCATGTTGATGCAACATTTATATTGTTGAGCTTGAATGAGTGCTTACTAGTGAAAACTTTGTCTCATGCATTGGTTTATTGTTTTTGTATTAGCATTAGGGCTACTGTAATGTCCTCTTCTTCTTAAGCACCAAGAACTACCCCGTTAACCTATTTAATTCCCATAGGTTCGAGCGGGTATTGACAAGTAGGGAATTGACTGAGGACTGATGCCACCTGGAATTAAAAGAAAACCTTAAGCAGTGATATTAAGTCATCAATAGATAAAAGAGAGCCACTAGAGCAAGTATTAAGTTTTAACTGACATGCGGAGTGTGTGGGCCAAAAATCAATTTGCATGCGGCATGTGTCATTTAAGTTGCATGCATGCAAAAGCAAGCACACACAAAATCAACTCAATAGAAGGAAGGAAAATTGAATCCTTAATCATTCATATGTTATTATTCACTTTTGAGAAACAAGTTCGAGAGCTCTGAGAGCTAAGTTCAGGTTGAGGGCACAGTCTTCAGCCAACAAGTGTATTTCGGCAGCGAAATCTATTTTCCCTAGTCACTTTCTAGGATAGATTATCCAAGGCTATCATAACACTTCACAGATATCTCATAATCATTGGATTACCACTTTATTCAAGGTGCAAGGGTTATTTATCAATGGGGGCACAAGGGTCTCCAACACATCCATTAGAAGATAATCATCAAGTCACTTTGGAGATCGAATATTCAGGCAAAACCTTCCAAAGAATTATTGTGGACCAATCTACAACATATTGATCATATCTCCATCTTTCTGGAGCCAGCTATTAAGATCTATCATAAGAGGAGGGCGTACCTTTGCATGGGTGACTTGCACACAAAGAAGGAAACTCATATCTTGACAGGGAGTCACCACTTTGTATGCATATCTCATCCAAACTCTTCAGAAGGCCACTATTACCTTATTGGTTAATTCCAGGGATCAATCTTACCTTTTCGAAGCAGTTGTAGGTGGATTGAAGAATTTGAAGGGCGCATTCTTTTGCATGGGCGAATTGAATTGAAGGAGCAACACATTTCTTTCCTTATACCTGGTGCATGGCATGCATGCCTCTTCCATATTATTCAACTATTCAAGCTTATGATTATTGGTGTGTTCCTGTATTGTATTTGAGTTTATTTCATTATAGATACAAGTTTTACTATTTCTGGGTTTCATGCACTAGTATGAAAATACATGCAAATCCATTTTTATAAGTGTAAACATCAAGAAACTTTGAACAAGTAACAAATACCTCAATAAGTCAATGAAATAGCACAAAATATCAGTTTGGGATATTACAGTGGTATCTGAGCCAGGTTCCTTGCCAACTGTGGGCTTGATATGAACATGCAATAAGCAATTAGATGAATCTAGAAGACACACCATTTGTTACCTACAGGAGAAGGAAGGGTAGATACTTAGAAGATCCATATCTAGAGGAGATTAATCTAGATGATATAGATTTAGAGGATCGAGATATGGAAAGGATTGGACCACAGACAGATAGAGTAAAGGGAACCATGTAAGAGGATGATAAGATTGCATTCAATAGTCTCATCAATGCCTTAAATGATTTGGCTAAGGGCTAAGAAGATATGTTAAATGCAATAAACATGTTAGCAGTTAAACCAGGGAAGAATCAAAATATTCCATAGGTTACACAGGGTGACCGAGTATCCACCAGTGGTAGTGGGAGTCAAGCACATACTACCATACAGAATACCCCACACATATATCACAAGCCATCCAGACATACCATGCCTCAGTTTTTAGTAAGTCCCACCACATGATCGATAGTACTAGTAGAGCATAGCAAGCCGTTTGGGGCATATCTACAGGAATATAGGGATCTAGGGGATGATTTTCACTTAGTGATGTCCTTTTCGGGCTTTTGCAATATTAAGAGCAGTAATAGGCCGAGGGGATTTAACAGGGCATTTAATCAAAACTATGAATTGTAGCGGATAGTGGGGAAGCTGACCATCCCCAATTTTTATGAGACACGTGGCTGTTCGGTGTGGATTTGGGTGCAGAAGTTGGATACCTACTTCAAACTTAACCCTATGACAAATACAGATGCAATCAAGTTGATACCTTGCATTTGTTGAATTTTAAGCATTAGCATGAATCCTTTTAAAATTTGCAGACTAACATAACAAATGACAAGTGCAGTAAATAACATCAACACATCAACACACTGAACACAAGAGTTTTTCACTGGGGAAACCTTTAAAGGACAAAAACCTCAAAATCATTCGTAATTCATCTCGTAAATGAGATGACTGAGTTCTTCAAGAATTCTCAAACCCTAACCGGGTTTGTACCACAGATCCACACTTACACAGAAGATAAATTTTTCACAGAAAAAAAAAAACTAGGGCTTCAATCCCTAGCTTCCCAAAAATTTAGATCTGCTCGGATAGCTTGCCTGGATTTTTCTTTTCCCTGCCCAGATCTGATTTAGGCCTGCCCAAGCCTTGCCTAGATTTTTTGTTCACCTGCCCAATACCTGCTGCCCTGCCTGGATCTGGTTTTTACCTACCCGAGGGGAGTGTCACGTCCCCTCCCCTCTACTCGTCGAGAGAGGGGACGTGACTCGACTACTCTGTCTATCAAACCGACGATCTAGCCCCATGAACATAAACAAAATGCATTGATAGTAAAAATACATATGCAGATGGATAATGCAATAATATACAACGGAAGCAAATACATTCATTCAATACATTCAATATGTTCATAAACAAATTCATTGCAGGAATTAAATACAAGAGCACTTATCTTGAAAATAAGCTGTCTTGCAACTAGCTATGTGGCTGCAACGTTCCACCCAACCATAGGCCAGTTGTGCTCATCAATCTCTCAGCACAACTGCCACCCCTGAGCTAGGCATGATTTCCATAAGGAAAAGGGGAACAACAGGGTCACACATAGCCAAATACACATCACAACAGGCTCACACATAGCCAAATACACATCAACGTTCAGCCAAGCCAATCTACAGTTGGGTTTATCAGGCTGCTAAGGAAGTGGAAAGGAAGAATTGCTAAGCTAGTAAGCTCGACCACAGAGATATGGACACTTGCACAAGATCTATCTAGCTTGGCCTCTACAATACCTGCACACCCAACACAAGGAAGTATTCCCTTCAATGCTACACAGCCCCTCAGGCCATACCTTCCCTTCCAGTGCTCTTCAGGGTGTGCATAGAATAATAGCCAACCTCACTTGATCTTTCTGTGAGGTTCCTCTCTTCACTAGGTTTATCAAGCCAATTCTGGGCCTCTTCCACTCCTGAGTCTTTCAGACCAAAACAATGGTGCACACAACAACAAAACACAAGTTCTGGGTATGAGGAAAAATGCTTTGGCAACCAAAAAACGAAAATGGTAGAAGGGAAAACAACCCTAGGAGAGCAAATTCGATTTTAGAAATGTGTATGGACTTCACAGGAGCAAAAATGACCTCTTCAAACCCCCAAATCGTGAATCTCTTCTCCCATCCATTGTGCAACACCAAAAACGGATTTCCCAGCCATGGAAAATGAGGAAAACATTAGAAAAACGTGAAGGAAACTCCCAACTAGCTCCAGTTGCGTGAGGAAGAGAAAACGTGAATGAGGAATGGAATGGGCACCAATTCCTGGGTGATAAATTGCCCCATAAGCAACAATACGTTTTAAAAAAATGGTGGCTTGCCCCAATACGAATTTTGGCTGCCATACCTTTCCATTCCCAAGGCATTAACTACCTCAACCAACTTTTGGAAGAATTAAATGATTGGGTGCAAAAGACAAAATGGGTAGTTGAGAGTTTATGGGTTCTCCCATTGACCTTTGGATTTACACTATTGGCTCAAGGGTATGAATAATTTCCTTCCCTATTCCTTGTGAAATCATGCCCCCAGCTCTTTGTTGCATTGCATAGCTAGTTGTGGGTATTTTTATTAATTTGCATATTTACATGATGTCACAATTTATAATGTGCCTGGCTAGCACGAGAACCATAGGTATCGATTTTAATTGCCGATACACAAAACGGTAAATCCATGGTGGGGCCTTTGCCTTGAGATCCTCACCATGATTTAATAACGATATTTACATCATGAACCATTTTAATGCAATAGGGGTCAAAATCGGGATACTACACGAAGCCTTCCTGGATTACCTACCTGGATTACCCTGCTGCTCGAGAATCTTTCCCGTTCTGCTGGCTGCTTCCCGTGGCTTCTGTAGCATCTCGAGGGTCTGCTACAGACCCGGATGCCCTTACGGGCAGGCTGCTAGTAGCTCGAGGGTTTGCCACAGACCCGAACCCTTCATGGATTCTCTATTGGTGGCCCGAGGGTGTGAAGGACCTGCCCGAGGGAGAAGGAGAGTAGCCCGGAGAAGAGGAGGGCTGCTCGTGAGCTGTAGACGGCTGGCCGGTGACCTGTAAAGACTGCCCGGTGAGGACTGATAGTTTCCCGGTGAAGAAGAAGGGAGTTAGGGTAAAACCCTAACTCATAAAACTAATAAAAGAATGTTGTTGTTGAAACTGCCAAAAGAGATAATAGACATGATATCACATCCTACCTATAGAGGAGTAGGACCAAAAATAAAATTGACACACTGTCCTACTTTGAATTTCACATAACCAAGGATGCTCCAATTGCACCGTCAGAGTCACCTTTTGTAAGTCTAACACATGTTCCTACTGATTTATCGAATACGTATAAAGGCTTAAGGGAAATGAATGTGAAAATAACAAAGGATACTAGATAAGAGATAGGAGCATCACATAGGAGGTAGGAGGTTAAGCACAACAAATGATAAAAAAAATAACACCCTAATATGGTTTGTAGTACAAACCATGGTCCCAAACCCTAATAGCATGAAATATTGTAGAGTTGATGAATACCAGGTAGAGTTTAACAAGTTTGAAAAATCAGACAAAGTGGATTTCTTCAGGAAAACTAGTGATATGGTCTGCAATGAGGTGGTGTAGTTTGTCAAGACAAAGAAAATTGAGGACAGTCCTGAAGAAATTTGAATAACGTTGGAAGGTATAGAAGGTCACAGTATAAGTTAAACAGGTGAATGCCAAGAGCTTGAAAGACAAGATCTTAGCCCTCGCTATGAACCCAGGATTAAGGATATGGATCGCACACTATAGTTATTCTAAAGGTAAAATATAAGGAGATAACACTCCTTAAGAAGAAATTGAAAATACCAACAACAAAACCAGTACATACCCTAGAAGTAAGGCAGACACATGAAGACAGTGAAAATAACTATGAAAATATGCTTCACTTCTAGAAATTAGTTGAAGACAAGTGAGAAGAAATTAATGAGATGAAGTTACAGATACATACATTAAAAATGAAAAATACTTCTTTATCCAATGAACAAGTTACTGCAAGTATATCTTACACTACTCAAGAAGGGAACCATCCCGTAGGAGCAAAACCAGAAGCAAGAGAGCCTAAAAAGTAAGAGCAACATGTTGAAGTGGTTGATGTGGATGTCATGGATGAAGACCCCCTTGACAAGCATATTGATAAAGACAGTAAAATCAAAGAGCTGGAAAGTGATGTCCATCAGAAAGAGGAAATAATAGTGGAGTTAGAAGAGGAAATATTAAATAAAAAAGATGAAATATAAGAAAGGGATGATATTAAGAGTCAAATAGGAAATAATGAGATGGATATAGAGGGAGATTTACTTATCATAAGGACAAACAAATCCTTATGGGAAAAGGTAGCTCAGTTGATAATGAATGGATGGGACATATTTGAAGTTATACATGAGGAGCTTGAGACATGTAAGACCATCAAGGAAGAAAAAAGAGATTAGAAACATAACTAGGGAAGTTGCAAAAGATGTCCAAGCAATTAATAGATGAATTAAATAGTACGAATAAGAGTCAACTAGAAAAAATGCATATATCAAGCATGGATCCAATCATAAAAGTGGCCAAACAAATGTTTTTAAAGAAAACTCTCTTGAAAAGAGCACATGATAGTTTAGAGATGTTGAATAATGATATAAGCAATTTTAGGAGTGTGTTTTAGAAATATATCAAGTTAGGACTACCCTATCCATGGAATGGAAATGGGAAGTTCTTTCTAAAGTATAATTTAAACAAAGTCTAACTTAGAAGAGGAATGAAATACCCTCCACCGAGTAGTTAAAAGGTGTAATTTTAGGAGAACATGTAATTGAAAAGCTCAATCCATAGTTATAAATGTGGATGATGTTGAAGACATTATTCAAGGATACAGATATAGTTTCTTATACTAACATTACATATGTATAACTTTCATTGGATTCTCTTAAAGCTCATAGAATTCAAATAAGGAAATACTGGCAAACATTGATAAGGTACTCTAAATCAGTTGCACCTAAATGGCCACAATATACAATGAAAGCCTCAACTACACTAGGTATTATTGTAGAAATCACAGCTCTGCTACCATGTAGAAATAGAGCCTTGATGCAAAGAAGAAGCATGGGAGGTAGACCTTGCTACAGGATAATTCTCACAAGTATGAACAAGGAAAATAAAGAGAATAATAAAGAGGCCGAATCACATAAAGAAGTGAAGAATGAATAATTGATTGATGATCAATAATTAATTGATTGATTGTTACAATAGTAATACATCCTTATAAATGAAAATTGAGTTGGTGGAAGAAAACTCATGCTAGCTCATAAATCGGGTGTTGATGTATATGTAACTTCGGAATGTATTCTTATATGTATTTTATATATTGTAACCCGATGTTTATTCCGGGATGTTTCTATTATGTATTTGAGTCATATTGTCTTACCCCGATGTTCCGATCGGGAGGATTATTAATGTAAACAAGTCTTGTCAATTCATTAGGTAAGTCCCCACAGTTTCGGGGCACTTGGGTTATTATACACTAATTAAGGTGTAGGCTCAAGTAAGTAATTGTAAGTTAAGCCTACATGGTTGAGTGCACTTCAAGTCAACGGAAGAATATAAATAGAGAGTGAGAGTCTCTCTATTTATCACTTGTGAATTACATCACTTGCTCTCTCAAGTGTGGCGCACCTTTGGAGAAGGAAATACTTTTGGCTTGACAGAAGACAGAAGGCTGCTGTTGTGTTGGGAGGTCATCTTACTATTTTGGGATCACATATTGTGGTGATACTATCTTAGAGGAAGTTGAAGGGTTTTCTCCATTTATGGTTTCCCCTCCTAAAATCTTTGTGTCTCTTGTCTCTTGTGATGTGCTTATGTGATTGATGTGCTTGTTATTCTCTCAGTGAAAAGATCTTAACATAATGCTAGCTTAAATGTTGAAAAACTAACATGGTATCAGAGCTAACCTGAGAAGAAGACATTGTGCAGCTACAGGAACTAGGGCTTCCTATTTTTTGGATCTTCCTCCATAGATTTTCAGCAAAAGTATGCTAGGGTGACTCTCCATTGAAGGGTGCATCTTTCTGTCGATGCGGAATTCAATTTCAAGCATTTTCAGTTTTGATGTGGAAATTAGGGCTTTCTACAGAAGATGAATTTTTGGGTGAGACCAGCATAGGATTTTTCTCCTCATCAAAACCGAAAATTAGAGACCTGGATCAAGAAATTTGGTTGGGTAAATCTCCGGGAAATTCAAACCCTAGTTTGACCCTTAGCTAGGAGAAACCCTAAATACTAAAACTGCTAAGTTTTGGTACAGTCGCTATATTCTGATATTGGAGAAGTATAAAAAGCTAAAAATTTTAGGGGCCGAAGATAAAATCCTGATGAAAACTGTGTCCAAATTTCAGCCTCTGATTCACTATATTATGGGATATATGATCTCTCCAAGTTAGGGTTCCATCCTCTTCCAGAAATCATCCATAAACATGACACCTGGGGAGATCTGCAATATCTTGGGCTACAAAGGTCCAAATGGAATTCCTGAAGATGTTCTAGAAAGGGCACGGACTTTAATTTCTTTGGTACAAAGGTCAGACTCATAAGATGAACCTGTAACACGTGGCATGCCGTACAACTTCGCTGTTCTGAACAGTCCAATAACAGGTCACCTTGGGAAAAGGATAATAAATCCCAAATGGTGAAACCAATTCTGATGAAACCTATGGTGTTGGATCAGGGACATGCGAGGTTACCTTAGTGAGAAAATTCCGATATAGAGGATCAGTAACTTCGGAGATATCACAGAAATAGTAACAGGCATTTCTGTAGAAGAAATCAGAAAATTAGGGCTTCCTGTTCCGGGAGTTTCCCTTCACTGTTTTCAGAAAAGGAGTACATTGGACAGCTCCATTTGAAGAGATATATCTATTCATCCAATCAGATCTGAAAGATTCCAAGTTTTGAAAATTAGGGTTTT
>LPNX011224488.1:127042-146915 GCA_001517045.1 Pseudotsuga menziesii | reverse complement strand
AGCTGCACTCCCTGGATGAACATGTGATGGGAAACCATGCAACGAGGAGCTCAGAAAAAGTTTGTTCATGTTCCCTGTGTTTTCTTTGCTCACAATTCCTCTAAACTTTATCAGAGTTCCAAGTACAGACTCTATAAGCTTAAAGCTAGCTCCTAGCTTCTCCAATAGCTCTTCCTACTTTGACTTGTCATAACCTGCTTGAAGCAGCAAATTTAGTGAAAACAGTGCATCATCTTCGCATTCTTTTCCATCAAGAACAAAAAGCACAGCTTTTTGCAATGCCCCGACATGCATGCTCAAAAGGGATGTCAATATTTTCAGCAAAACGCTTGATTTCCCATCCTTCAATACACAAAAAACTAACTGCTCACAAAGTGTGAGTAATGAAGTATATTTAGATGTTTGCTCTATCCAAAATGTGTCCTCTCTTGAAATTGGGATCTTTCTCAGAGACACTTTCCACAGACCTTCCTGGAGCAATGATAAAATTAAAGACATCCATGCACTATGCCTTAAGAATAACCAACCCCTTTCCTTCACACTATGCTCTTTGTATAATGTTTGAAGCTGAGAGAGTATATCTAGAATGATATTTGCCAGCTGTGATAGCTCCCCTGTATGGCCAAAATGAACATTATGGCACAGAATTCTGCTAAAACTTATGAAGTATTCAATTTCAAGCAACTTGTCTCTGCCCAATTCAAGACTCCATGGCAAAGCACCAGCTTCCTTAACATCAATATCTGATAGAGTGATCTAGCCAAGTACAAAACAATATCTTTCAAGTATAAGCTCATGCACTTGGGAAGCTTCCCTATTCTGCCACACTTCCAAAATGCGACAAACAGCAGAATAGAGATCAGACCAATTTAAACCCATATCTTGAAGAACTTTGTGTTCTACAATACCCCAGTTATGAAACCCACTAACGTCAATCAGTTGCTGAAATAGATCAACCATTCCATGCTCTTCTGTGACTCCCTCATTCACATTTATAACACTTTGTACCACATGATATACCCATGATTCTAAATAGCCTGTTCCTGTGGGAAGCTGAAAAGTTCCTCCTTGTGTAATCTGTATTAACTTATTTCTTATATTGAACATCAACCAGGATGGGAAGGTTGTAGAGTGGAGAATCATGTGCCGAAGAATCAACATTAGTCTTGAAATTAGCAAAGACCAGCAAACCAATTGAAGTCCTTGGGACCAAACTTAGGCATATGGTTTGATGAGACATTATGTAGACTGAAATTTATTACTGAATATCTCTGGAGCATGTAGATCTAGCTCTTTCAGGAAGGGGAACGGACTTATTGAAGGTCAGAGTTGTCAAAATTCTAGTTTACCAATTCAAGAGCTATTTATATTTTGAAATCTGGAGAGATGAAGTATAAAATCCTTTTCAATATTACGAGAGAGACATTTGCTCTTGATGTCTTTGCAATGCTTGTGTTGGCTGCTTTAGTATTATGGTTTGAGATGAATCTATTTCCATCCACCAAACGGCATAAGCCATGTTTTGTGGAACTTGTTGCTACATTGCCGTTTAGGGTGGCTAAACTCTAAAGACTTGGTAGTTTTATTTGACTGAACAACGAATTTGATAAAACTCGAGATATCAGCATGCAGCTTGAAGTGTGGCTTTATATATTAATGTATAGCTTTTAATGTTTTAAATGTAACCAATGCTGTTTTTTTCCTCAATAGGTGATTTAAAAAAAAAAAAAAACTTATAGCCGTCGGTTAAGCGACGGCCTGTAGGGAATTTAAAAAAAAAAATTCAATACTGTCGTTTAAGCGACGGTTTTCTTTGGTGAACCGACGGCCAAGCTGTAGAAGCGACGTCCTGTAAGTGTAGTTTTAAAAAAAAAAAATTCTCCACCGTCGCTTAACCGACGGTAAATTGAGCTGTCGCTTAACCGACGGATTGGAAAGATGTCAGATAACCGACGAAAATCCACCTACACTTAAAAAAACCATAGTGTCGTACATGCGACAGGGAAGTGTCGAAAATCCGACAATACGGCCGTCGTATTTTTGGTCGAAATGTAATAGTGTTCATATAGAGATTAATACAAATTAATGAACCATTTTCCCATTAAGAACTTTGTACATGTTGGCCCTGGTTAAACAAGATGTGTTCATTTTTTTTTTTGTATGAGGAATATGATTGCATATCCAATGAGTTGCAACACTTTTTGAAAACTAGTGAACTAAAGCATTTTATCCTCTTAAAGGGTGACCTTCCATGAAATGGGTGTAGGGGGATATTGAATGGTTGCATGACAATAAGATTGCGTAATTGTTTAGGATATTTTGTTTCCTAAGCATGGTAGATTTTTTTGCTTATTAGTGTGTTTGGAAAAATAAATTGGATTTTATGCATGTTTGTCTTTGGATCTTATTGTCTTTTATTAGAATTACAAATGATGAAATCTATGTGTTAATATTGCTCTTCTTCCTGATTCTTAGAGGGTGCTAGCTCAATGGAAGAGCACCTGCTTTACAAGCAGGAGATTGGTGGTTCGATTCCTCCATGCCCTAATGATATTGTAATGTATTTTTAAAGGTAAAAAATGTAGTAGTGCAAGATGGATGCAATATTAGAAACAATACTAAATGCAAAACATGATGTAAAAGTGGACGTCACACCAAACACAAAAGTGGACACAAAATACGACCTTATGTCAGATGCAAATGTGGACACAAAAATGGATGTCACACTAAACGCAAAATTGGATGCAAAAAGAGACTCAACACTAGACACAATTAATGACTCAAAACTAGATGTAATAATAGGTCCAAAACTAGATGCAACAATAGATGAAAAAGTGGATTCCTAACTAGATGTAAAATTGGACATTAAATTGACCACAAAATATGGTGTATCGATGGACATAAAACTAGGCATAACACCAGGTGCAAAACTGGAAGCAACAATTGGCACAAACGAAAACTTAAAACGAGACACAATTTTAGATGCAAGACGAGACAAAACATTGGATGTAAAACTAGACGTAATATTGAATGCAAGATGGGATGCAACATTGGACACACAACTAGATGCAATATTAGATACAAACATGGGCGCAAAACTAGGCACAACACTAGGAGCAACACTGGGTTCAAAATTGGGCTCAAACATAGATGCAAAAAAAGACATCAATCGGGATGCAACACTAGGTGCAAACCTAGATGCAAAATATGACGTAAAACGAGATGAAACATTTGGCACAAACATGGATACAAAAAAAGACGTAAAACAAGATACAAAATTAGATGCAAATGGGGATGCAACACTATAAGTAAATTTTGATGCAAAACTAGACGCAATATTGGGCTTAAAATTGGATCCAAACCTAGATGCAGAATTGGACACATAATTTTATGTAAAACATGGTGCAAAATTGGGTGCAAGACTCGATGAAAAACTAGGAGCAAAATAAGACACAACATTGGATGCAAAAATGAGCATGAAACTGGGTGCAAACAAGGATGTAACAAAGGACGCAAAAAAAGATGCAATAGAAGTTGAAAAATTGGGCGCAAATAAAGGTGTAACATTAGATGCAAAAAATTTGGTGCAAAAATGGACACAAAAATGGATGTTAAAAAGGACGAAAAAAAAGATGCAATAGACGGCGTTTTACGAAAATGTACAATAGCACCTGGTTTAGCGCCGGATTGTTCACCACAATTATGAAAAAATTACACTAAAATCCGGCGCTAAATTCGACGCTAAATCCAGTTTTTGTTGTAGTGAAGTATTACAAAATTTAAATTGGTATTGACAAGTAAATTGAAATTTTCCTTTCCTTTCAAATGTTGGTATAAATTATTCCCTTCTTAATTTGAACTATAAAAATAGAATTTATTTTTTTTAGAATGTAAAAATAATTCTTTAAGCTTTGTGTATCCTCAAAACACTTTTCATCAACTGATAAGCATGTATTTCAATTAAAGGACAATACAATCAACACATGCATACAATACAATTTAATGTAAATCCATACCAAAGATGATCCATGATTACAGATTTATTTAATATACAACGATCAATGACCAGCCCGGGGGAGATACTTTAAGGCCCTTCATTGGAAGTACTTTTACATCACTTTATCATCCCCACCAGCTTCCTCGTTTGCATGTTCCATGCACCATGCACCATCGTGTTGAATATCCAACAAGTCAGAAACAATAACCTTAACTACCAATAACACCACTTCTTTGTTCCATAATTTGATGCCAAGTGTTTGGAGGGTAGGGAATGGGAAAGGGATGGTAATATACTATCACGATTTCTTGTGTCGAAACGAATCCAATATACGATAAAAAACTCATGTGTGGAAGGAAATTCAATATATTTTCACAATGTCCATCAAACAATTTAATGAGGTGCATAATAAGCAGCCCACAGTGCAACGAAAAATTCTTTAACTAAGGGGATGCTAGCCATTACAACATTTATTGTTTCACTGTGAGGTGATTATTGAACTAAGCATGACATACCGCAACAATAAATTTTCTAACTATGGGGATGCCGCCCGTTGCAAGATTTATTGCTACACTGCAGGGTTCTTATTATAGGCCATTTAATCATCAATCCATTGAATGTACTTGAAACAAAGGTCAAATAAAGTAATGCTAATTTACTTATGACTAATTTTATTCCACATGGTGGCATTTAATTCACAACCATGGTTCATATACGTCGTTGGATGGTACATACAACAATGTATATGCACCCATATAGCTTATTAAATGCTTCCATAACATGGGCATATTCATCGCCTTTAGTGATTAAATTTTTAATTTGGACAAGGATTTATTTAGATGTTAGTTTTTCCTTATGTTCACTATCGATAAATCAGATTCTGAAGCACCTATGAGGAAACTCATTTGTTTTGGAGTTTTATGAGACTTGTAAGGAACACTCATGCAAAGGTCCTCCCCATAAGGATGTCAAGAAAATACCTACGTTAGCCTTGGGAACATTATTATCAGACAACGCTGCAACGGTGAGCATTGAAGGTGACATGGCATAGGAATAAATCTATCAGATATTCTAAGATGATGATTATCCATAGGATGACAAAAATGAGGATGGATATCAGAACATCTAAAAGAGATGTTTGTATGCCATTGCAGTAAGGTCAAGCTTGATGCCATAGCATTTGAATGATGCAATGAGGTGGTTTTTTGACCACAATGATCTGTAAAATGGAGTGATCATGGATGTAGAAGGAGAGGTCATTGCCTCACTTAGGAATGACTCATTCAAGTAGATGCATAAGCTAAATAAATTCGACATACTCATGGGACACGTTTTCATTCCAAATTTTTCTAATGAAGCACCCAAATTTTGTCGAACTCATCAAGGAGTGGTGGGTTGAGGGTTGTCCCTTCATAGAGAATTCCACTAAGAGATATACACTACTTTATTTTTGGAGCCGATATAGGATACTCATGGAAAGTCTATGATACTTGAATAGCCTTCAAACATTTACACACTTCTTTATGGAATGGAAACCCCTGGTGCATCATGTGACCAAAACTGAAGGAGTTTTCAATTGGGAAAACATCCTATCTGACAACCTATTCAATGCCCTAAAAAATGAAAAGAAAGTATACGGAAGAAGAAATTTTCATATGATTTCTTTTATATTTGATGTTATTTTTTCTTGTAATCCATTTCCATTCATGAACTATAATTGGAAGGAAGATTTATTCCCCATTCATGTTTAGTACAAAGATATGTGTATGTGCTATTATGAACCTAATTTATAAAATATTCGCACCCATTCCCCGTCTGTTGTATATTTTTAATTTTAGAAAGTCTACACCAAGGTTAATTGACCAATTTATGACAACCCTGTCGAAAATTGGTGATTAGTATAGCCTAGAGTTCTTCACCTAAATTCAAATATTTGGCATGATTTCATCTCCACATTTGTTACCTATCTATGTTACTCACCAATTTCTTTTCTATGATATTTCTTAACAAACCATCATAAAACAAATCGAAGCACAATTAAGCAAGAGGAGTAAGAAATATTGGCCTAGTTTCCCATTCATGTTGGCTCCTTCACATTAGATAATTCTCAGCATGCCTATAAGGAGGACAATGTATTGGAAGACATGTGAATCATATTTTCAAAGAAATAAAGGAATGACCCTAGGAAGGTGATTGAAGTACATATTAAGTCATTATCGTTACATCCTACCTACACACATGAGGAATACCCTCAAGAAAATTTGTTTCAAAGGAATAATTCTTTTGATGACGTTCTTGAAAAATTCTCGAAAATGGAGCAAGGGATACTACACTAAAGGAATTTTCCCTTCAATATACTTTCAGAATTGATAGAAGAGTTTCCTTGCATCCCGGGAAGAACAAGAAATAAATAACAACCAAGCTAGAAGAAAGAGAGACAAAATGGTAAAATATTGTTATGATGAACATATAAGGAAAAAATATCAACAAGATAATATGTGCTCGGAAAAGGATAGAAAGAAGTCCAAAAAGGAAGAATGTTGCAGGGTTGTGGAAGAAGAAAAATAAAATAGGATACAAAGGAAAAAACAAGTTGATGTCGAAGTGGCGCAATAAGCAACTAAACCTCAAATAGAAGCAGAGTAAGAATTTGATAAAAAATGTGATGAAGAAAGAAGTAGAGTCGTCGATGAAAATTAATAGAAAATAAAAGAAGAGATCCATAAAAATTAATTCAAAGCTTACGGACTCTCAGAAGAATTTAATTATTCAACTCGAGGAGTTGTAGCAATGATATGCGAGCTTGAGAAAGCTCGTAGATGAATATGAATTGACCAAATATGAATCAAAGGTGACTCAACAGTATGCAGAGGAAATTTATAAATGGAATCAGCAATATGAGGAAATTACTTCGAACGTTTCCACAATTCAGAAGGAGTCGGAAAAAATAAGATCTTGGAAAAATTCATGAGATTCCGTGCAAGCATAAGAAAACAAGGTTATTATGAAGGTGGAATAGATATGAAATGAATTTTAAATCTCCATAGATAGAGCGATGGATAGGTTCAACATTATATCCCTCAATGAGTTAAAGGTGGCAGTGTCGATCGGCTCAAAGATATATCTTATTGAATTTGAAAGGAAGGGAATCAAGCAGGAAATTAAATAATTTACCAATGTTGATCATGACATTCTCAACAACTTCATTTATAATCCTATATAATTAGAAACATCGATATAATATTTTGCAAGCTTGGTCTGGGCATAGTTAGATAGGGAAACTGAGCCTAAAGTTTAGAATCTTGAAGTTCAATTCAAACATCTACGAGATGGTCGCTCTCAAGAGATCAAGGAGTGGCATACACAGTGGGAGAAATTCATGGAATGATCTTAATCCAACCAATATTGTTTATTTACATTTTCTTAATTAATATTTCTCTTTTCTAAGTTGTAAATAAAAAGTGACAACAACTTATTTCAAATTTGGATAGTTAACTCAATACATTGAAATTCACATTGAAACTCTATACACTTTTGTATTGATTAGATGGAGTATGCGATCCAATTAAAGTATTTTGAAAACACATTTTGATTAATGGAATGTTGTTGACTTTTTGTTCAGAATGCTTGATCATTTGGATTAAAGGAATGTTGTTGAATTTTCTTCACAATTATTTATCATGTTATAACTATGTATTTTATAATGTGTGCATGACAAAATATTTCTTTATATATAGTTATAAATGTGACTCTTACATTAATTTGTGATCTTCCCTTTCATTTATTTAAATGTGTATTCGATATCAATGAATTATGTGGGAGTAAAATTACTTTTGCTTTAATATATTTCACTATATTAATGCATTAATTTTTAATTGGAATTTAAGAACAGTTTATTGCCATGAATTTTGAAAGAAATCTTGAGAATGATCTTTTTCCTGAGATTCAGTTAGTTTATAAGCTTGCTCCCATCATTTGGGATAGCTTTTCCCTACACATTGTATTAGTTTCTAATATTTCTCCCATCATTTAGCCATGCATTATGTTATTTTATAAGTTTTATCCCATCATAAAGATACATTTAAGATCTAAATAAAAAATAAAACATAGAAATGAAATACCCAAATAGAACTTATAAACTCAAGAGGCAAATACGCCCTTAACTAGTTTGAGGTACTACCCCAAACACAACTGAGGCTAGCTCACAACCTACAAGTGGGTGTTCTCCCCATTCTTGATGTGGTTATTTTGACACATCAAGATGTGGGAAAGGTCAAAGAGTTTGATAAAGGTACCAAGCTCCGTATATTTTGTTGCTAGAAAGAGACAAAGTGCTAGTTTCTCACTTAGTTTACAAGAGTTTAAGAAAGGGCTAGTTCTCCTTGACCCTTCCACCTAAGAATTACTATAGCAAGAGAAAGGGATAGTTCTCACTCAAATAAATTACAAAATTTTGAGAAAGGACCATGATTCTCCTCCTCTATCATAAAATTAGACACCTGTTCAGAAATGAAATGAGGTCACTCCACCTTGTCCTTAGTATTGCAACCATAAACATGTGAGAAAGGGAAAGTCCTCATTTTCCTCCTTACTCAAACTTCATAAGTGGGATAAATGGTCGATGTAAACAATGGAATACAGTGAGAAAGGGTCAATGTTTCTATACTTGCAACATGTCATGGGAATTAGCCCATGGGGTTGTGAATGAGGAACCCTTTCAATCACCAGAAGAAAATAACACAGTGCACCATGGGCACCAGAGAGCACTGTACTGAAAAATAAAATTGTACAATATCACTGTGGATAATGCCCCAAACTGAATAACAAGCATATCGGAGAAACTTGTTATATGTTCTGCTACATAAAAGTGGCACATAAAATCCCTGCACCACATATCCTTTCGTCAACAAAGTTAGGATAGTCACTTTCCTTTAGATTTGCCACATCATAATACTAACACCGCGTTGTAGACCTTTCATTGGAATACCCATGCTACTCATTATTCTAATGTAAGGGAACAATGCTGGGAAATGACAAGTTCTCTCTACAAACTTAACTTAGAAAACTATTTTTAAAATAATTTAACAATGTTACCATTATTAACACTTACTATTGTGGAAGCTTAATAAATTATAGTGCTTCAATACTGGATATTGCACATTGTGATTTATTATATGCATGATATAATACGTTGGTGATCCGAAATATATGATGCTGCTTTTTTTACATGGTGTTGTCACGATGTCATGAATTTGTGCTATGGTAACCTTATTACAGCACGCACTCAAATTACCCTTTCTCCAAAAACTTACTACATCAAGAAAAAGGTGCAATTTATCACTCCAATTATAGAATTTTGTGAAGGATTTGCCTTGTAACTCATTTGAATGGAACATTTGCAGCAAAGTATCGCTTTGACCTTATCCTCCTCCTCAATTTTTAAAGGATCCCTTACTGAGAAAGGGCCAATTTTTTTGTAGCCACCCCCACAAGTATAAGGGAGTACCTATGCTCTACTTATTCAAATAGAACAAGGGTTATACTATTGTTTGTACAACATCCTCAATGCCATCATAGTTTATCTTAACATAGGGAAATTCTATGGTCCCCCTTTACACTCAAAAAAAATTATGCATTGACAAGGCCATTAGAGGTCGAGACACTGGATCATAGTTGGAGAACCATTTTAAACAACCATAGGAAAAAAACACAAAACTTCGTGGACTCCTGAGCACATGGTATCGAAAAATAACGTCATATAATATCATCGTGGATAATGCCCTGAACATCACCACAACCGTATATGTGCGGTACATTATAGGTCATGCTGATTAAAATGCCACCGAAATTTACCATATCACATATCATTTATATTGTTGAAGTATAATCCTCTCACCTGATGCAAACCTTTTATTGGAATTCCCATGCTACTCATTCTAATGTAACAATTATGGGAAAGACTTATTACTTCTTATCTCTACCTCCCAAAACTTCTCATAGGTACAAAAGAGCCAGTTTCTCACTCTAATAGTTTGAGGAAGGTGTCACGCCAATAAGGCTGCAAATTTTTTTAGCTTCTAACGAAGTTACCATGCTAATCATTAGAATTCAACAAGTGTTGGATAGGTCCAGTGTCCCTCAACTATTTCTCACAAGATTACTGGGTTGTTGGAAATCAATGCCACTACACCTCCTTCTAATCACTCTAATCACAAAAGTGTGAGAAATTTTCAGTGATCCCGAATCTCCTTCCATCTGAGTTCACTAAAACATATAAACCCCCATGTTCACCCTTTACTCTTGGAATATTTTAGTAGAACCTAAAATGCCATTGGAATTTGGTCATTGGGTCGTTAATGGTAGCCATTCTAAATTCATACTAAGGTACTTTTATTGCATAGAGTAATGATTCACTTGAGATTCAACAACCATGGAATATATGCAAATGATTGTGTCCTCACGAGTCTTATGAACTCAGCTTCCAGATCCCTGGTTCATCACTTCACATTCAATCCATGATATAATATGCTCATATCACTATCAATATACATATATTTATTGACACCTACACCTCTTTTCCACAGAGTTATTCCATCACGTGGTTGTTGGAGGTATGCCTCCCTATAGCATTGCAATCACTTCATTCGATCAAGGGATGATCATTCATGTGAAACAACAACCAAGACAAATGAGTTGCTACATCAATATTGAAAACATTTTCCAATTCAACTTCACATCATATTTATAGCCAATTTTTCCCATCTATTTTAATCTTCGTTCATCATTTCCCCTACTTAAACATATAATTCCCATCAAATTTCCATATTGAATATCCTAGATCAACCACCAAATACTTGACTCATAATTTCAATTCTAATCCATAACATTCAAATTCCTATCTCATTATCATGACTACATCTATATATGGACACGTACCATGGCATCATTTCATTTTCTTACTCACAATAGTGATCATCATCTCACACCTTTCCCCTAAGTGCTCATGCAAACAGTCTTGCCATCACTTGGGTTTTTTCCAATGTTCTTGGATTAGATGTACTCACGCCATAAGAATTTTTGTAGTTTCATATTTGCATAAAATCCCATTGATTTCTCCCAACTACTGCTCGCATTCAGTGAACATTACAATGGATAAATTCTGTCTTGAGATTGAGAGCCCTCATTGAATGAACTTTGTAGTGAATGAAATTTTTAAGATTGAGAGCCCTCATTGAATGAACTTTGTAGTGAATGAAATTTTTAACCAACTTCACTGATATCAACAACTTGTATTTCCTCCTAGACTTGTGCTGATCCAACATTCTCATCAATATAATTAGGCATAGTGGAGGTGAATTTTATCCTTACATTAGGACTTCTTACTAGTTGGAAACACCATGTTCATAAAACTTAATGTTGGGTTTGCATGAGAAATCCAGTGGGAGATAATATAAGCATAGGAAAAGCATGGAATTAGAAACCATGCCCATATTTTTTCCATATTTTTATTCTCTTATTGCATCCCTTGTATCATTCTCATGGTATTGTAATGATACAAGTTATTCCGGCGATGTTCGGTACAAGAACTGGTTGCATCCTTCAAAGTGGAAAAAAATTGCTATGATGTACAATGTTAGAGTCGCCTTTATCTTTCCTCCTACTCTTTATTGATGGTATACTAAATAAATTATGTTATTGTGGAAAAACACAATGGGACTAGGGAAGAGATGAAACAACCTCCCTGATGTATTTGATGTATTCACTATTGTATATATGAAATAAAGATGACATTGTTTGAAACCAACACCGAGGTGATTTTCCATTGTTGTTTGAATCAAAAGTATATTTTATGTTTTTCAATGTTTGTTTGAAAATGTTTGAATTGCATTCACTTCCTTTCTCCTCATAAGTATAAGCATAAAAGGGTGATAAAGGGCCAGTGCTCATTCTCGCTTTTACGCAAATTTCAGAACTGTGGGTAAGGGCCAACATAATTAGAATAGGTGTAGAAAAGCCAATGTTTCAAGTCATCCCAAGAGTCTAAGTGATTTTTTGCACTACTCATTTGAATAAGAAGTGTCAGATAGGTTCAACTCTCCTCAACTATCCCTCTCAAAATTACCAGACCAAGAGAAAAGGCTAGTTACTCACTCAGAAACAAATTCTAGTTCAAGAAAGTGACGATTCTCCTTCTTTGCATCCTCACTCATCATCGCTCTAACCATAAAAGGGTGATAAATGGAAATTGCTCCACAACCTTCTTACCCAAATTCCACATGTGTGAGGAATGTCTAGCATAATGAAAATATGGGAGAAATGAGGAATGTTGCAAGTAATCCAAAGAGTCTAAGGGAGTCCCAGTGCTAGTAATTCCAATTGGAAAAATATCGGATATGTTGATTTCTCCTTGACTCTTCCTCTAGTTATTTATAGTGCGAGAGAAAATTATAGTTTTATTAATGGACCATGTTCCATATTCACTTCCTTAGTCCTAATCACTCTATGGAATAAAAGGGCAATAAAGGGCCAACACTCCTTGTCCTCCTTACCCAAATTTCAGATGTGCGAGGAAGGCCTAACATAATTAGAATAGGGGAATATGTTTATAAATGGAAAACATTGTGAGTCCTCCCATGATTCTTAGGGATTCCCCGTGCTACTCATTCAAATGGAACAAGTGTAGATACTGTCTAGTGATCATCAACTCTTCCTCCCTCAATTACCATGGTGAGAGAAAAGGCCAACTCCTCAATCAACAACCAAGTATCCCATGATCCTTCTTCAATTCCTCACTCCTAATCACTCTAACCGTAAAAATGGTGATAAATGACTAGTTCTCCTTCTCCTCCTCACCCAAATATAAGGAGTGTGAGGAAGGGCCATAATAATTAGGATAGTGGTAGAAAGGGCCAATGTTAATTTTAATTAAATTGTGTGATGGTAACTAATATACCTTACAATCTACTCCTCCATAATGACATTATCACACTAATTATGATATTTCCAACATCGACATCATAAGCTGCAATTGTAAACCAGATCATAACAAAACTCTCTCGATTAAAAGGCCAAATTAATTCCTTGTTGCATGGATTGGAGAGACTAATGATGCACTGGATATTCAAAAATAGAGGTAGATATCATAATTATTGCATACCCAACATTACAAAGCTATCTGGTAAAAGTATATAACTAAAAAAAACATAGAGCACAAAAAATACCCCACAACTAATATTAATTACCAAAATATAAAATTGGAAACATTAAAATAGTTTAAAAGTATTACCATAACAACTCACTATTGCAGAAGCGTAATATATTATAAGATTAAAATCATTATTATAATTTAATCATAATTAAATAATCTAATGGTAATTAACAAACCCAATGGTTTTATATACCATCCTAACATCACCTGTTGATCCTGGATTTATAAATCTAATTCTGACATTGTCAACATCAGCGTCGACACTGAAAGTCGGCAATGTTAAAACAAATCATAATAAAAGACTTTGAATTACTGATCCCTATATTGCCATGTAGGAATTTTAAAGTCATCATGGTAAAAAAAGTAACCATAACACCTATGAAATGTCGATCCTGATATAGACACACCAGACCTTGAAAGATGGAAATGAAGCCATATATTCAAAATAAAACTCTGATTCCATGATTGACATCACCACCTCGACATCCAAAGTACATCTATCGACACAAACAATGAATATTAACACCCTATGACTCGAGAGTTGAAAATAAGGACATACAAATGTGTCCACAAACTCCACCATGCGGTCTGGATTCCACCGATTAGGTTAAACAACTACATCAAACCTTAAGGAAATATTGAGGAAAAATATTTGCGGAGTCTATAACTTTTTGATGGGTTAGAGAACAATATTTAGACACATGTCTAGCTTACTACTCTAAATGACACATAACCAAACTTGGGATTTGGTGAAAAATGTTTAAGAAAAAAACCGCCATAGGATTAAAATTCCATCTATAGGATTACAATAGTCACAAAACACAATTAGATTCAATCAATATTGGAATCAAATGTGCAAGAAATTATGTTGGTGGCTCATCACTTGGATGGGATTGTAGGGAGATGGTTCCCTAGTTTTTCATCTAGTGTCAATCTTAAATAACATGTTAGTTTAGGTTCACAAAATGTTCACATCTAAGTTGTCCCATCCATTCGATCCCTCATTTTCCTTTCCCTCTAACACATGTAAATGTAATCATGAAAATTATAACTCAACCACCAGATCGTTGGATCATCATTTCATGTCCAATATACAACATGCAGATGATCATCTCACTATCACCCTGCATATTTATATTGAAACTTTTGTTGCCTATGAAGATCTATCCATATAGTCACTGTTGCAAGTATGCCACCTGAAAAAACTATAATTGCTTCGATCAATCAATGTCTTATCATACGTGAAAAATCGTAGCCAATCCAAATAAACTATTGTGTCAATATTGAAAATTACTCTAGTTAAACTTCACAACATATTTATATCCAAGTTGTTCCTTCCATTTCATCCCTCATTCAAAATTTCCCCCACTTACATGTATAATTCCAAAGGAATTATCATCATGAAAATCCTAGCTCAACAACGAGATCCTCGACTCATAATTTCAAGTCTAATATATGACATGTAAATGGCCATCCCATTATCGTGACTACATCTATATATGGACACATACCATGACTATAGATCATTGTCTTGCTCACCACAATGATTGCCGTCTCATGTTATTTCCCCTCGTTGTTCATGCAGATAGTCCCAACATCCCGCTAGGATTTTCCCCATGCGTTTGTAAGAGATTCCATTTCCCATACTATTGTTACCAGTTGCTTCTATGTAGAACAACCCATCGATCATTGCCAACAACTACTCACATTGAATGAACATTGCAAGGTCTAAATTGTGTCATGATATTGGGAGTCCATGTTGAATGAACATTCCAAGGTCTAAATTGTGTCATGATATTGAGAGACCATGTTGAATGAACATTGCAATGAATTAGGATGCTCATTTGGAAAAAGAGGCATCTGATGTGTTGGAAACATCTCACTTTCTCACTCCCCTTTCCCTTAGTGCAACATTTTATGGAGGGCTGAGAAAGCGATCATTTCCAAACTAGGAACAGCTTCCTAAAATAATTGACGTCAATTTTCTTACTTCATAATCGTTTATAAGTATCCTTGATATTTGGAAAATTTACTCATACTATTTGATATTTTGTTGAGCATTAATATGACAATATTCTGGCTACGATGTAATCATGGAGGGAAAATATGTCGAATGCCATACCTCTTTTTCTGTATCCATTTCATTTCACAACATTACAACAAGATGTAGTCCTTAATAAAAATGAAATTTCCTTTGATTCTACACTAGAAAATAAATACTCACCAATGTTGTTCAGTAATAGACTGGGTACACCATGACAAGGTGCACCCATGTTGTTCATTAGCAAAATTGAATGAATCCTTCACATTTTAAAAACTTGCTAGGATTTGCAACATTAGTCCTTTCTCTTTCCTCTTACTTCTTTCTTCATGGCATGCTAAGGATAAGGAAAATTATAATATTGAGAAAAAACACAATGGGACCACAAAAGATATGGATCAAATGTCCTACTGTATTTGATCTATTCACTATTGTATATATGAATTAAAGATGTTGTGCTTCTAAACCAGGGCCGAGGTGATTTCCCACTGGTGTTTAAATTAAATGTATTTTTTACGTTGTTCAATTCTTGTTCGAAATAATACGAATTGTCTTCACTTCCTCACTCCGCATCACTATAACCATAAAAGGGTGATAAAGGGACAATTCTTCTTCTCCTCCTTACCCAAATTTAAGAAGTGTGAGGAAGGGCCAACATAATTATAATAGGGGTAGAACGAGACAATGTTCTGAGTCCTACCAAGAGTATAAGGGAGTGCCCATGCTACTCATTTGAATGGAACAAGTGTGAAAATCATAGGTCCAGATCTCCTCATCTCTTTCTCCGCAATTACTATATTTAGAGAAAAGTCCAGTCCCTTACTCAAATAGTTCCAAGTCTAGCTTGAGAAAAAACCTATTCTGCTTATTCACTTCCTCACTCGTCATCACTCTAACTATGAAAAGGAGACAAAAGGCCAGGTCTCCTTCTCCTCCATAGTACAACCCTAAGACCATGACGTATACCTTTCATTCAAGCTCCCATGCTATCCAATCCAATGGAACGATGGTGGGAAACGACAAGTGCTAGGCTACAAAATTAGAGCACTAGAAAGACTATACTACCAATCTTAAATACCAAAACATAAAATTCGAAACATTAAAATAAATTAACAATGATACCATAACACCTCCCTAATGTAGAAGCATAATAAATTTTAGGCTTAAAATATTTATTACTTAAATACCAAAACATAAAATTCGAAAAATTAAAATAAATTAACAATGATACCATAACACCTCCCTAATGCAGAAGCATAATAAATTATAGGCTTAAGATATTTATTACTTGTTAATTTTAATTAAATAGTCTGATAGTAATTAATAGACCTGAAGGTTTATTCCACCATCCAAACATTATCATGTCGATGTTATAGCTGATTTTACCACTCCAGGTGAATCACACATTGTATGGCCTTCCCTTGTCCCTCTGCAGACTCCTTAGACCCCGTGGACCATTTTTTGTCCTTTGGTGTTTCCTTGACCATCCCTAAAAACATGTGAAAAATGATAAACGTGACTTTTAAAACCTTAATCATGTATATACGTGGGTTTGACCCCTAAAACCGCGTACATTGGAATGTCTACAAAATCAAAATCCTTTCAGAGTTTTTCTTGACATGGATCCTATTACAATAATCCGTCAGGATTATTGTAAATAAATAAAAAATAGGAATATGAATAGATAGGAAGCCAAACAGGCTGAGCGGAAGGTGAAACCCAACCGCCAGGAGATTTGTATAAGTATAGGCTTTTGCATTGGAATAGTTAATTAATTGGGAGTTATTACCAACAAGTGGTATCAGAGCACTGCCATAACTCCTGCCTTTTGCTAGTCTGCTGCATTTCAGCCCTGGCATTCTGCTTGCCAGTCCATTTCCAGACTGCTCCATCAGTCTGCCAGTCGAGTCGCATGCAGTGTATGCGTTACTCCTCTCCCAGCCTGTGTGCATTCATTTGTATGCTTTATTCTTGTGCTGCGATTTTGTAGAGGAAACCTAAACCTAAGTTTTAGCTACACCCTCCATTCATCTTCTGTTGTGTATGCCCCGATTTTATGTCTGTAATTCGGTGGAGTTTTAAGCTCTTGAATGACTGTAATACTCGTGGGGATTACCTGCCTATAATATTTGCTCTCTGCTTGTAATATCAGAGTATATATCTGCTCCTGCGTGCGTTGTGAAGGTGCACTACTGCTGCATTTTGCGTTGTGAAGGTGCACTGCATTTTGCTCCTATCATATGGAGACTGCTGCGTTTTGAAGATGGCGCCCTTGACTGATATATATTAAAGACTCTTGCTGCGTTTTGAAGATGGCGCCCTTGACAGATTTACTAAAGGAGCCAGAGAGGTCTCAATCCCGTAGAAGACTTGCTGACTATTTGTTTGTGGCTGATGAAATGAATAGTCTGCACTAGAAGGTGTTAGTAGAGTGAACTCCCTTCTGAATCTTCCAAGGTTTTTGATGGGAGACAGAATGTCTCGAGGTCTAAGGAAGCGGCATTGATTAATTAGTCATGTATTTCAATTTGTTATATTAAAATATTTCAAGCTCCAGCCCCCAGCCAACTTGAGGGTAGATCGACCCATTACCTGTGTGGAGCTCCATCGTGGACTACCATTGCAGCCATCGTAAACTACCATTTGCTGGATGTGAAGAGGGGCTAGCTAGGCGTGAAGAGTCCTCGTTGTGGAGAGAAGCCTCGTCTGAAAGTGGAGTAAAAGAAGTTGATGAGCCCGTGACTGATATTTGATGATAATACACTGCGTGATTGCATACTGGTGATAATATACTGGTGATTGCATATATATACTGCGTTGATGAGCCCGTGACTAATATTTGATGATAATACACTACGTGATTGCATACTGGTGATAATATACTGGTTATTGCATATATATACTACGTTGATGAGCTCGTGACTGATATTTGATGATAATACACTGCGTGATTGCATACTGGTGATAATATACTGGTGATTGATAATATACTGCATTGATGAGCCTATGATTGATATTTGATGAGGCCTGTATACCCTGCCAGAGGCTGCATGGAGAAGAAATGCTATTGTTCTTCCTGTAGACTGATATATAGCGTGGATCCTATTGAATACTGCTGCAGACTGCCTTCCTGGAGACTGCGTTAATAGCGTGGAGTACTGCGACCTACCATTAACCTTGAACATTGCAACCTCATCAAATGAAACCCTGAACACTGATATATATCAAGACGTTGGAGGTATGACCTGCGTGGAACTGTGAGAGTATGATCATCTGAAGACTGATATATATATCTATTACGTTGGAGCTCTGTGTTGAATAGTGCAGCTGCTTGAATATTTTGATCGATTTTGATATATTGTGATCTTTTTGAAGTAAACCCTAATTTTCTGAGCTAACACGGTGGAGACTGCGTTGGAAAAATAATCTCTGCTGTAGTGAAGTCTTGTTGATGGTCGTTCACTTGTGGTGATTGATGGTCGTTCACTTGTACACACTGCCTGAAGAATTGTACCGAGCCTGAAGAATTGTACAAGCTGCCTGGAGAATTGTACACGCTGCCTGAAGCTGCCTGAAGCTGGCATCTATGGTTTTGTTATTTTTATAACAAAATGGATTTGGTTTTGTTATTATAACAAGATTGTTTGCTAGATGATAATGAGAAGCTGAGATACGAGCTTTGGTGTTCTTGATTGTCGAGACCCTAGTTCAGAGTGTGAAGACTGAAAAGTATTCTTGCTGAGCCTGAAGACTGAGATTGATATATTGCAGACCAATCTCAGAGGAATACTGAGACTAATATATGAAAATGTTGTATGCTATATATTATGCTGACTGATTGCTAGTGACCGATATAAGCCTGTGTATGGCTGACAGTGATATATTTTGTATCTACTGATATATTTGCTATGAAGTTGAGATTGTAAATCACCTTTGCAGAGACTGTAGACCTGCAAGGTTATTAATTTTTTTCTATTTCTCTTTGTCATATCAAGTTTATTATTGTAAATTAAACTAACAGTTGTAAAGATGCACTCTTTGGCATCTAGTATAGGTGCTGCCCTTACCAGCAAAGACCTATCCAAAGACCCTTCCAAGGGAGATTGCGGCAAAGAGAGAGGCAGAAGAAGAATAAATTTCAGAGGCAGAGGGGGCAAAAAGAACTTCACCAAAAGATCAGATTTGCAGTGCAAGCGTTGCGGAAAGACTGGGCACACATCAGATCAGTGTTGGGCTTCATGGGACTCCATCAAAGACAAGCACAACCAGAAGAAAGATGACCAAGATGCTAGTAAATTTTCTTATTCTTGTATTGTTGCACATTGTAATCTTGGATTTAATGAAATGACTTCTCTTTCATCTTATAAAGATTGTTGGCTGCTTGATACTGGTGCAACATCACACATGACATTTAGAAAAGACTGTTTTGAAGAACTGAATGAAAAAATAGATGGCATAGTTTACTTTGCAGATAAGTCAAGTATTAAACCAAAGGGAATGGGCACCATTCGACTAAAGATGCATGGATTCCCCGACTTCTTGTTGAAGAACGTTCTCTATCTTCCATAGTTGCAGAGAAGCCTGTTGTCCTTGGTGGAGACTCAACAGCAAGGCCATTCCATCCACT